>VXAV01004867.1:124246-145046 GCA_013399715.1 Alectura lathami | reverse complement strand
ACCTAAGAAGTTACCTTCCCTAAACTCAGGAAAGTTATGCTGTACAATTTCTGAGAACAGGATCCAACAGGGTCAGTGCCAGGAAAAAGGAGGAACTGCTACAGGCTAGGAGCGGGATACGAATAAGGTTTTGGAGAAGACTCTACATAATCCACCATGTAGTCTGCAGATAGTACCATTGTTTTTGTCAGAAATACCTGAATACACACACTTTGTCCTGTGCCCAACTTGTGCCATGTCTTCTCCTATTTACTCTGTTTCTTTCCTGATCTAACCTGTGCTCCCTCAGACTTTGTTTAGTCACAGCTCCATCCTTACCAGGTCTCATGAAAGCAATGTAGCGCAATACAAACTGCGCAGCTTTTGTCTCTGCACATCAATACACACAGCAGAGAGGAGCTGCAAGGCAACACACCACTGAACACAACTTCAGTTTTGTGCTAGCGTAGCTACAGCTTCTGCAGTGCACAGAAATGCTTCATTAACATTTTAAGCAATGTCACTGGCTGCCCTAGCTACACTTCCCGTGATGGTCTGTACAGGGGAGCTGGCTTTCTATGGGTTAATTTTAAAGAACCTTTTCCACACCCGTTGTAGGTATTCCTTTAACTTAAAAGCCCTATGAAACTGTACAGTCACTCTTTCCAGTTGTCTCATCTGTGAACAGTTGCACACAAAAGTTCATGACAGTGTTTTATGACATGCAGTAGGAATTTTCACATCTGCCGTTACCATAGTACTCCTAGCCCTTTCACTTGAAAATAAGATCTGCATACAAACTGTTATGTTTTCTACCCATTCACAGAGTTCAAACCTTAAGCTCTGCTCTGTCTTCCAAGAGTACAGAAAACGTACCAGGTAAGGAGGAAGGTGGCTAATGACTACATCCAAGGTAGCTAAGGTACAGCTTTAAAGTGCTTGGAGAGGAGGAAAAAAAAGATACAAAAGAGGAAGGAAGAAAAAAAGGCACTGTACTGTGAAAACATGCCATATATGTTAGAAACAGACAACAAAGCGGAATTTCCTAAAACTGTACCTACTTTCAAGCTTCTGCCAGCACAGCTGGCTCTGGAAGACAGGCACATATAATTTGTAACTGAATCTGCAGAAGCCCCTACCACTTTCATAATCAAACTAGCTAAATTGGTTTAACTGATTGTGCTTTTACTGGTACAGCCTGTTTGCTAGCTGCACATGGTTTTACTAAATGACAAGGCACGGCAGCAGCACTCTGACAATACAACGTACTAAGGCTCCTATCACCATGAAAGAACAACTGTACAGACAGAGCAAATGAGATACAAGAACCCATTGCAAATGCATCTTCTCATCCATAACATTCACAAAGAACAGTTTGTTTTTGTATTTTCTTCTATGCATGTTTGCAGCAGATGTTCACTCCACTGTATGCTCTCATGAAAGGCACGCACTGTCAGTGCAAAAGAAGAAATATTGCAAGTGCCCACTGATACTGTCACAAAAATCAAGGAGGTCTGTTTGTGGCACCGAATGCCTTTCCTGAACAACTGCGAATATACTAATATATTTTTGCACACCTACAAAAGCACTTTTAACATTCTCACTGAATCATTACTTGTGACACTTTTTCACATGACATGTTTATGAGCATTTCCCCAAGAGAGAATCAGGAATGCAAAAACTTACTTCTTTGAGATGAAGTTCAGTAACACGATGATATCAGTGTAATGGCAGCACAGCAGCAGTAATGCTGCTTCAAGTTCAGGTCTCCTCCTGCTAATATGTTTCATGCTCCAGTGATGTGAACTTCCTTTTTCTCTCAAGCAGTCTAACCAGCTAATATGAATTAGCCTTAACTAAAAATAATTGCTTGTAACCAGTGTTTATCTGTACTTTCGCTGCTTGTTGCCAGATCTGATGTGGGGATATTGAGTCTGGGAACCTAGTCGATTTTGCCAACAATGCAATCTAGTAACAGACAGTAATTTAGCCTCTCCCTGCAATTCTTGTTTTCCCTTTATGAATGTCTGAAAACATCACTAGGAAACAAATACATTTGTTAGCACTCACCAGTAAATGCTGATGATGCCTGCCTCCCTGTCTGTCCCTCCACTCATGTTTCTCAATGGTAGGTGATAGCTCATTTTCATACAGACAGGCTCAGAGGCATGACCCAGAAATCCTTCACTGAGATAACCAGTCTTTAAATAAAAAGCACTCTCTAACAAAGCTATAATAGACATTTTCTCTCAGTCTTTATAGTGCTCAGCCTCATGGAGCAGAAAGACACGGTACGGAGATCAGAGAAGCAGGTTACCAACACATTGCAAGCGACTCGAGGCATGAGTAAGGAAGTCCTCAAAGAGTTCTTCAATCCTACAACTTGTACACTCAGTTTCAGCTTCATGAGCAAATAAAACCTATGCAGAAGCTGCTGAGTGAGGGAGTGGGAGGAGAAGGGCAGCATCTAATGGAAACTCATGAACCGTAAAAAACTACAGGGGAGGAAAGCACACTCACTCCAAAGAGACTAAACAAAAATTATGCTTATATGAATATCTGAATGCTCACTATTGAAACAATTAAAATATAAATAAATCCCAGCACAAATAAATGGGCGTCATTATTACAGGGTGTCATTGCAACCGTCCCCATGGTGCATCCAGATGGGCAACCGATGTAACTGTTAAAAATCACCTCAGTACTTCAACATGTACGTTCTAGTTTTAGATCTTTCTGCATACGACATGCACACACACATTCTGCCGTCTGCTGCAGGCACACATATGTACTGCTGAAAATATTTTCAGAGGGGTTATGTTCAATAGTTTAATGAGGCATTCCCCGCCCTTCGCTCATTCAAAACTTTCCTGACATCACTCGGCAGGATACCTAGATTCTCTAAAATTTTCACATTCACTGAAAGGCTGCAGAAGTCCACAACCCATTAAAAACATATGGGCCAACAACAAGAAGTTAGGTTTGCCCACACACACAGCAGAATGATTAAGGCCTATGAAATGCAATGCTCAGTCCCACAAGAACAGGTGCATGTAAGCAGTTCTATCCTCCCCATCATCCCATTAACTTCAGTGAATGGCTGAGTTGTACAGGGAAGTTATTTCTGTACAGGTTTTTAAAAGGATCTGCCCTCCATTGTTCAGTTCAGGAGTTTTGAAAGTAGAGACGGTCTTTCCTTCTGCAGGAAAAATACAGGCCATGCCTCACAGCAAGCTAGCACAAACCTTCACTCCTTCCAGGACTTTGGTTTCATCATTTTATACATTTAGAAAACACCAGCGGCAGAACAGTTTTTGGTTTTGACTCAGCCATTGTTATTTGCGACAATCTGTTTGTGAGAACTGATCAACACACATTCATCACTATAGGCTTTCAGTTACTTTCAACTTGAAAGCTCAGGTCCCACAGAATCAAAGAAAGGTAAATGCATGAAAGGGTACCACAGAGCATTACCAATCCACTGAAGGTCACAAAACGAAGCGGTTTGGGAATAGAGGAAAATAACTAGCCATATTCCCTTCTGTGTGTGCGCAACCACCTATTCCAGGTGGTTACACCTGTAAGTACTTTTTTCCATGAAAGTAATTGTACAGAAAATTTTCAACTAAAGAAGTAAACCTCTCTAAAACCAAAGTGCAGCATTAAAAATGTTGTTGAAAGCTTCATTGAGATGTCTATGTAGTTATTTGATGGTTAAATTTTACAGCTTTTTTTGTTACTATTTTTCAAGATAGTTAACACAGTAATTCTAAGTGACAATTATCTTACTCCTATATGTCTTTAACGCAACCCAGGAAAGCAAACAGCTCTTTCTAGGACTTTTAAATAATGAATAGGTTAACTTTTGTCTTTGTGCTTAACAGTAAAATAAAATTGAGACATAAGACATTAGAGAATGATAAAGAAAAGACTAAGAGTTGCATACTGTCTTTTTCAAACCAACTATAGTTATTAGGCACTCCAGTGGGCCAATGATTCAGCAACAGGTGGTGCCAACGTATGAACCAGGTCTTTGAAGAGCCGTGGCCAGATGAGGCAGACCATGTGGGAAGATGGGCAGACTGCAGGGTCCTGGAGACAGCATGGCAAAGCAGCTCAGGGTGAGCTTCCAAAACAAAAACAACAACAAAAAAAGCAAAAATCCCAAACATCCAAAAAGCTGATAAACATGGGTCCCAAAAGGAAAGCTGGATGATACTATGCTCTTGTCTGCAAGTAGGAAGAGAATTATTTCCAACCTAAAGGCCAAAAAGGGCCTTTGTTTGCATTGTGCTATCAATCGCTAAGTAAACAGCAATTTACTCAGAGTAAACTACAGATAAACCAAACCACCCAAACTCAGCTTTGTGCCTGAAAGAGAAAGCAAGGCTTAGCTAAGTTGGTTATCATCAACCAGCCAAAATTATGGCAATAACCAGTAACTATAAAGAATTGTGACAGTTATCAAAGAAGTTTCTGTTCGGGAGAAGTTTCCTGCTGGCAGGGTGTATAACCAGGGTGTTTGATAATACCGGCCTACAGCCTCTGGGCAGGCAAATGCAAGCTCTTTCGGAGAACTGACTTACTGTGTGAATCTTTCAAAGGCTGCAGTGGGTCCCAGTGCAGCAAGCAACAGAGGAATCAAGGTTTTACTAAGCAGCACACGTGTACTCACAGTACTTGCATGGTCTTGAATGTCCTGTGATGCATTTATGTCTCTCACTGTTCCCAGTCAAAAAAGCAATGAAAGCAGCCGCCATTGCTATGGTCTGTAAAAATGGCAGGCTTGCCTTCTCCCTGGGTGCGAGATACGTATGTTTCAAAATGCGTGCCGTACAGGTCTCTTCCCTTCCATCCCGCATCACCTTCCATCTCAACCACCGACATAAAGTATCCATCACTGAACAAGGAATCTGAAGCCAGGGTAAATAATTCATCGTATTACCAGGTGTACTTATACCTTTGCTGTCTCCACAGGTAACTGAATGTTTACATTGTCTATTTATAAAACAATAATATATTTCATATGGCTGTAACAGAACCAAAAAATGAGGATTAAGAGGCTTACATATACTCATCTCTTTCCAGCTCTGAAGAGAACAACATTTCCTGACCATAAACCTAAAGACCTCTAATATACTCTAACACACAATTTTTCTAGCAGCATCAGTGAAATCCTAGTAAAGAGTAAATAATTGGGTGATGGCAGGAGACAGGGGACCCTTTAAGGACCTGGTCTCCAGCACCAGCTTCACAGCTGCCTCCCAAAAGACTCTAGGAAGGAACTGCAGCGCTTGCAGACACTGTACACAGAGACACCTAATTAGTGAAATGCTTCTTCCACTAACAAATTAAGGCAAACAGTTTGCAGTTCCAGTTGATGTGTACTTTAATAAAAGCATAAAACCTGTTATGTGAAAGCTCTTAAAAGATCCACACACGATACTTCGGGGGAAAAAACAGCACTTCTGTACATAGAATTAAAACAAAAACCAACAAAAAACAAGCAACCAGAAGAATAGCAGCACTAAACAACCTTCCCTTCAATCACACGTACTTACTGTTCAGAAATGAGAGAGCTTGGTAAGGACAGGAATATTCAGAAGCAAACAGTATCACCAAATCATTGCAGCAGCAGTTAGTTTCACAATCCTAGCTGACTTTCTTTTTCTACATGTACCTACTGCTCTTGTCTTCATTCTTACTGTTAGTGTTACTGAATGTTTAAATAATACAAACTGAAAGACAACTGGTAGATGTAGTCAGGATACAGGCTGGCAGAGTTCTAATGGAGTAAATGGAACATTTGTCAGAATAAGCGTCAATGCAGGCACAACTCTTCCTAATTAAGATTAGCAAATGCTGTAGTCACACCACAGGCATGCAGAATATTATATCCTTATATCCTCTTACGCAAACCAACACTAAAAACAACAAAATCAGATGTTTCCGAAAGCTGAGTCGATCCATCTCAAGGCTACGTATTTAAATTGCAAGAAAATGTGGAACAATCAGCAAGCATCTCATGCTAGCTTCAAACGGCAGTGGGACTGAACTTCAGTTTCTAAGAGCTTGTGTTTTCTGTCACTAAGAATTCTAATGGAGGCTTTTGGTCCTGTAGGGAAAAATCGGAGACAGACTGTAGATCCAGAACCTTGGAATTACGCCTCATGTCATTTCTATGCAAATGCTCGAAAGCACCTCTACAGATTTTACCTACCAAGAAGAGTTTCTCATAGCAGTCTGCCCTTGCTGTTAAGGCAAGAACAATTCCCAAAACAAGCGTGAAAATTAATCAACCTAAGATACATACGTTACTAACATGTTCACCCACACATAAACAAGCTACAGAGAAAATAAAAACATCTGGAGCTTGGAAAGTTGTCAGAAAAAAATAATATATATATATATACAGGCTAGAAGAGAAAGCGTAAGTTCAGGACACCTCATCTTTGCCTCCCAACTTTTTAGGACTAGGTTGAAGAAACGCTATCAACTCTATAATCCTGCCAATTCTGTAAGTCCTTATGGAAACTACTTCAAGAGGCATTGCCAAACCACATTGACTTCCTTGCACAACACAGAGTTCCAAATAACAATAATACATAAATAAGTTCACAAAAAAGTGCAGTTGCTTTAATGAAGTATGATGTTACAGCCCCATCTCTCAAAATCTAGCTTGTAACTTGCACATCCTGTCCTCGTTTAAAACTCTGATTAGGTTCTCCTCCTGCTCATGGCTTAGAGCCTCAGGAAGGGAAACAGAAGGGGGGGAGAAAAAGTTTAGTTTAATTTTGGTATGAAACAATAGTTTTTCATTTAGAATTTTAACAGTAGCATATTCTAAACAGAAATATTCTAGTGAGGTTTTTGCAAGGCTACAAAACACAAACCTGAGCAAAACCAGGAAATAACTGAGTCAGTCCTCACAAAACCTGCAGCTGCTGACAGCCTCGAACAGCAACCCTTCCTCCTTCTCTGCTCCCCCTCCTAGCACTCCCGCTGTCAAAGTCTGGATGAGAGCACAGCCAACAAAGTGATCACCATGGACAGCCAACACCACACCTGCCCCCACATAAAACATACGGGATCCTTTCTGCTGCTCTGCAGTCAGCGCAGCTGCCTTCCCAGCCAGCTGAGTCCCAGCAGCTCCCTGCGACAGGGCATGGGAGCCAGCCTCTGTGACTCCCTGGGAGCCTCACATCACCTCCAGACCAAACACCCAGGGCAGCCTCCTCTCTGGGAGCACCCCGCTCTGGAGCCAGAAGAACAGGTCGAGGCGTGGCGTTATTTGTATCATGCCCGGAGCACCCAGTAGGGCCCACAGGCAGTTTTAGTGCTGTGCTGCTGCTCTGTGCTGGATTCCCTTTGAAGAACTGAGTGCTGCCAAGTCAGTCCTCAACTGCATGACCTTGGTACAGGACCACCTTGGCCAAGCTGTGTCTTTCACAGCGTGGGGGTAACAGAGAGGCTGGAAGAAGGAGAAAGACTTGACTTTGCTAATTTTGCTTTCACCATGGCAAAATTAGTAACAACAGCAGCAACAAGTAACACCTCAGTGGTGCTGTGTTACACTCCATAAGGTCTTCATTGCTGTTGACAGAAACAAAAGCTCAAAGATGCAACATTTTCACAGGATGGAACCTCTCTCTGAAAGTTTCTTTCACCAATTCTATTCTCTGGTATTTCACCATCAGGGTAACAGTGGCTCTAATGGTCATAAGCAGAGTTTGGAAGAAGAAACTAGGACTCCTGGCAAAGAGAGATAACCAGCTGGGACAACGCAGCCAAGAATGTTTCCTAGGGACAAATACCTAAACAGTATTCCAGTAAAATTAAAAAAAAAAAAAAAAAATCCCCAAACCCAAAAACCTCAGTACGCAAATTCCTACCAATTAAAAATAGCAATAATAAAATACACTCAACTTGTAAGAACTGACTGATCCATAAAGCAAGTATCTTCTCAGCCACAGACAGAAACAGCACTGCTTCCCCTCGTCTGCATAACCTCAATACCTCAGCAGATGCCACAACTTTCAGAAGTGGCCACTTGGGCAAGGCTGGCCGAGATGTCACTTAATTAACAGCATTCAGAGCGCTCAGGAGAGCAGCGAAGACGATAAGCACCTACAGGCCCCGGAGGCAAGGCACGCATAGCCCTGGCAGAGCACAGTGGCAAAGCAGGAGGGAAGGGGAGCTGGTCAGCTCTCTGACCTAGCACCAAACAGCAGCCACAGGGCTAGGAGCAGAAGGCGGAGCAGGGATCAAAGCACTCTGGAACATGGGGAGTGTTTTCTTTTCCTCCCAGGAGCCAAACTAAAGATATAAAGGGGTCCTGCAGGCACACAGGCCAAGTTTGAAGGAAGCTGTTAGAAAATTTTTAGGCAATACTAATAGGGATGCGTAGTACCTTTTTCACGAATGGGATGCATGGGGGTTTGGGGAAGAAGGTAAAATAGAAGCAGGCTTCCTGCAAGGAATCCCCCTGTGCTTCACTCCTGATCCCCTGGAACCTCTGGCTGGTTGTGAAGTACAAGAAGAAAACGAAAATGTGAAGATAAGAAAATTAAATGACTAAAAGCAATAAATAAGGATCACCACTGTGCTTCTGTGATCCAGCACAAACAACACCCCTGACAGCTGATCTGCAGTACGTAAAGGCTATATTCTGCTTGCACCGCCAACAAAGCCAGGTTGCTGTTCCAACCTGAGACAGCAGTACAGTTACACAGAGCCCTCATCCTGTTCCATTGATTCCAAAACCCAGCCATACACAACAATTCCAAAAATAACTGCAAACACACTTCTCAATCATTTGAGAAAAAAAAAAACCTCCTCCCCCAGTTCTCTAGCAATATTTGCAAGTCCCCTGGAATGCAGGCAAGACTGAAGGTTGTCACATGCAGCAGTTCAGTTTATCAGTGTAACACTATCTAATCCCACATAGAATTGGCTTTGTAAATTAAAACAGGCAGTCATGGCTCTGCACCACAGTTTCCTGCTTTCTACATCTCCACCTGCTATCAGCAAAATCTTAACTGTCTCGGCTGCTGTTGCTCTTACAAATACAGTTTTACACTGCAGTGCAAGCTTACACGGGGAATTTGTTAAAACACGCCAAAGAAAGAACCATAGCCTCCAAGCCATCTCCTAATGGCATTTCTTAAAGATATACAGGAGGAAAACTGATACAGTACATATCATCCATTTACTTTATTTTCTAGTTAGAAAAGTACAGATTTTGGATTTCATGTTGAAGTTTTCAAGCTAGGAAGATACAGAAAACCAACTTCGGACCATATAGACAAACACTGCAATCACACCTGCTACCCCCTCTTTTTTGACTGTGTAATTAAGTCGAACAGACAACCAGGAACAGCACAGAACTCTCCACTCATTCCTACTTACCTTTCTCTACACAAAAACAGAAAGAAAATGAAAAAAGATGATGACCAGATACGTCTTTCATCCATTTCTTATGAAACATTCAGCACCAGCATCTCTAACAAAAACAGGTATCTTCAAAGGCTGACAGCGGTAAATTACATCTTAATGACAGACCAAAGAGTTTGCTCATATTTATACAAACTTCTCCCACCAAATCTCCCAACTGACCATAGCTGCAGACTAAGCGGCAGTGAAAATCAAAAGAGAAAAGAAACCCCCAATACCTTGTCTGTTACACCTTGCATATTGAACTCCATAGCATAAGAAGTATAAACCTGTATTTGTTCGCACGTGTGACTGTGGGTATAAAAATGTATAAAATTCAGAGCAGTTGTTTTGCAGGTTCAAGAACAGGAAGCACCTCTGACAGAACTTCACAGTGAAAGTCCCCTGAAAAAGATCACCGCGTATGTCCTGCGTATACATCACTGCTACCTCCTCTTTCCTCTTTCTGTCTCACATCTGTCTCTTCATTTGCATTTTTGCTGTTAAATTTAAAATCACTTTTGCTACAGGCGACTCCAAAAGTCTTTTCCACATCACAACGTAGCACTCCTGAAAAATATATATATATATTTTCTTAAATAGCACTTCATGTTAGTTCATTTTAATGTCACTTCCGATTTGTACATCTTTTCTTTGAAACTGAATCTGTGCACACATACTAACCAAGACCACTCAGGCCTCTTGACTGTGTTAATTCAGTGGTTTCAATTCAGCCCAAAGATTCAAGTTTTGCAAAACCCAACAGTTTCTGTGGAATGTCATCATGAGTTCATTCAAAAAGAAAACCAAATCACAAGAAGGAAAAGCTATTTTCCAGAAGAAATTACTCCTTCTACTTGAAAGCAGAATGTAAAGTGCCTCAAGAATTTCAGCAGCCATATTTACCTCTACATACCTTTCTCAAGTAAATGCCCTCACAACCAGTTCTGATAAGCAATGGGAATCTGGATTTACATCCAACTCCTCTGTAGCGGCCCTTCTTGCCCGCCTCTTCACTACCTTCCCAACACAACAAAATAGCTCGGGTTCCCTGCAACGGGCCATGAATTCATTGCTGGGGAGCCCAAATCTGCATGCACGTGTCAAAAATTTTTCATAACCAAAAGAGAAAGTTTGCAATTACTCATAATTTTAATGGGCGGAATGTTTATGTTCAGTAACTGTTGTAATGGGAGCGCTGTTACGGCTGAATATAGTTCCCCACATAGAGGGATATTTCCACAAGAAAAACTGAAGAAAGATGAAGACATTCATCTCAAAATATTCACAGACTACACTTTCAGGAAGTCTGGACATTACCTAATTTAGAGAGGGAATGCTAAGTTCCAAAAACCATATTTGATTTTGCATTCTAGCGTGATCTGAGAATGAGGAAGAATTAAACGTGGTTTTTAGTTCTTCAGAAAACAGTCCTAAATGTTGATTTAAGGAAAAAACTTGCTGGGGGTGTGTGTGTGTGTGTGTAAGTAGAGAGATTGTATGTGAACACACAATACAAAATATTTACTGTTCTTTTAGAGCTTCCTGTTGAGAACAACCCATTTATTTTATAATCACTTGTCTGGATACCACAATTTGAGGTCATTTTGGAAAGAAGCAGCCTTAAAAATTAGGTATTAACCTGAAGAACTTGTCTTCATACACAGATGATGGTATTTTCGTAATAGAAATTCATAGGTCACATTTATTTGAGGCACTGAATCCACTGCTCCCTAAAATCAGCAGCAAATTTCAAAATTTCAGACAGCAGAAAGCCTAGAGAAAGCTTGTTTTTACTGCAGAGAACTTCACAGTCTATCAAAGTTCAAGAAGAAAAATATTACCAACACACAATGAGTCCCAAAATTGTTTCTTTCCCCTACGCCAAAGTGTGGATTTTCAAAGATGAGAAAGAAATAGGGCACCCATTTTGCCCCTCCACTCCCTTTCATCTCCTTAAGTTTCTGACTTCCTTCTCTCATCGCTGCCTGACAGGCACAGAGCTGTTCTTCATTCTTGGCAAGGATCACAACAAGGATTAGGATGAGAGTCTGTTTGTCCCCACCACAACACCTATGGCTGCCACGTCCCACTGCTACAGGGTCTACAAGTCCACTTTATTTATTCTCAACTAGTTTAGTTATGAATAAGTAATCACATAGATCTTCTGTAACACTTACAGAAGCAATATGGAGAAGTAACAGCTACAGTGAGGAGACAGTATTACAAACACCATGGAAGAGACCACAGACCACCTTTTATTCCTTTTGAAAGGTAGGTTGTTCTAGATCAATTAATTTGTTTCCCAGACGACACAGCCAGACATAACCAATCCACAGCAGAGACAGGCAGGGGTAGCTACTTTTATTTTTAGGATATCAGTATTTTATTGTCTTTATAGGAAATCAATCTTGTCTTTCTAACATAGTCTCAATGGAACATTGTATTGCAGTTTTGGATTTAAGAAATACAATATAAGTGCAGACAGTGAACAGCACAGTACACAAGACATATGCACGCAACACAGGAACGATTCCACTTTGTACTCACTCTTACAAAGTTGTCAGGGAACAAACCTCTTCTGCCTTTGAGCTGTCCTTCCCACCAGCCTCCATCATCTTTCTTGATATTGGTGATTATGTCACCTACAGTGATTGTCAGCTCATCATCATGTTGAGCTTTGTAGTCGAACTCCACAATCGCCTCCACTGAAAGAGAAACACACAGATTGCAGAATCACTGACAGCACGTTTAAAGCTACATGCCTTTGAAAGGAATAAGGGAACACCAACCCAGTCACAGATTCTCAGTAAAAGGAATGCAACCTCTTTAAGCAAGAGAGCACACATAACAGCAATATTTTTGTGGGTAACTGCTACACAGCCAAGGAAAAAAAAGCACAGGAATGCCCATCACAGCTAATGCAACAAGTGGCTTACATTTTTTCCTACACTATTTAGAAGAAATCAATTTGTGCAGTTTCAGCAGTATCTACTCAAGCAGCAGCACAAAGTTTATTTACTGGACAACACTTTGCCCTTGTTTGTGGGACTTCCAAAGCATTTTCTTTCTGGAAAGGTCACACAAGCATTCCAAGCCACTACTCTGCTAGATATATCACTATTAAACTAAAGAGCACTTATCAAGATTTTTTTCTTCCCAGCATCACACTGAGTTCATTGTTATTTACACAGAAATGCAAAGGTTTGCTGCATGAACATGCAGCAAGAAAAAATTTACTTTAACTTGTAATTATGCATCAGAGGATGTCAAGATGAAATACTCCTGCTGCCCTGAATGCCTGCTCTCAAACAGAGGTGTGCTATAAGCTTGCTACCATGATATGGTGTGTCCTCTCTTCTCCTGGAAGGACCCTTGAAACCATGCATACAACACAATATATACTGCAGAGTCACTGTAGAGAAGTAGGGAAGTCACAAAGACAGAAAAAAATCATTAAAAAAAAAACAACAAAAAAAAAAACAGAGCCAGGGCATTCAAATATGGTAGCAATGGCTGTATTTAGCGATTCATCAAGTATCTAGTAGGAGGAGCCTGACTGGCAAGGTCACAGACAGACAGATTTCTAAAGCCTTCCTCCTGTTTTCTTCAGCGGAAAACCATGCCCCAGGATGTTCCACTGAACTCTTCACACTGCAATCACCGAAAAAGAAACATGAGAACAGGCACCAACAGTCTACAAGGATGACTGTGCTGTGTAAACCCTGCAAGACCAGGCCATCAAACAGGCAACACAGCTCACAAGGCAAAGCCTACAGACAGTAGAAAGGTTCTGCCTAAGTACCAGAAGCCCCAAGGACTGCACTGAATTGAGCTGGCAGGAAGGCAGTTATTCTCTTCCACCCCCAAAATGTCACATAGACAATGCTGAACATCCTCCTTCCTCCCCCAGAGCCTGCAAGTCATAGCTAGAAGAGTGTTCTGACTTACAGACACACCCCAGACACGAGGATACAGCTGATGATATTTATCTATTGCTTCTTCTGAAGCCCAAAAACATACAAAAAAACCACACCTGATGTTCACAAGAGGCCTGCTAACTACAAGATGAACAGCGAGAGAGAAAGTGTGGCACCACACACTACAAGATGACATGCAAATACATCTTGAAAAATTCACCACTGAAACTTCAGACGTTCAGGCTGGAAGGACCTCAGAGGGTTTCTAGTTCTACTTCTTGTTCACTGCAGGGCTAGCTCTGACATCAGACCCAACTGCTCAGCAGTTTGCCCACATGGCTGGCTCCTTTGTACCCCATGCTAGACGCATTAGCGCACCGACGTGTCAGAGAGGCACCCAGCCATGCTGATTTCCCAGAGAGTATGGGAGCTTTGCTGGTGGTTTTGATGGGCACCTCCTTGTTTATACGGGCATGCTTGGGGTGGGCCCCCTTCAGTCCTGTTTTGTTGATTACAAGGTCCCTGCTGTTTGCATCACCCTATACGTTTTGCTTACCAGCCTAGTCCTTCACTTCCTCATAAGATTGTTGGTTGCCTCTGTCCCCCACCATAACTAGTTTAAGGCTCTCCTCATCTGGTTGGCTGGCCTGTTAGCAAAGACGCTTTTGCCCCGCTTAAGTGGATCACATCTTCTTCAAGCTACCCTCAATCCTCAAAGAGGGTCCCATGGCCACAAAACTAAAACTCTGACACCAGCTACACAACCAGCTGTTACCTGCAGGATCCCGCCACTCCTCCTCACACTCTTCCCCCTCACCAAAAGGACTGAGCACAAAACCACCCAGGCACTCGTGCCCTTAACCGGGGCCCCAGAGCCATGCAGTCACAGCTGACGCTTTCCAGATCACAACTGGCACCGTCGCTAGAGCCTACGTGGCAGGGCAGCAGGGCAGCCTGAGGGCCAAGCAAGCCTCGTCAGCCTTTCTGCAACGTTCTGGGCCCAAGCTGCTGGCAAGCAGCAAACCTCCATAGATGACAGGTCAGGCCAGCAGATGGGAGCCTCCAACCTCCACAGCAGAGAACTTCCCTGCTATGATCACGTGCCACTTTCTCCTTGTGGCTCAGGTTTAGCCAGCTTGAGTGCTTTGTTGGACCGAGCACCCAGTCCCTTATCAGCTACAAGGGCACCGAATCTACCCTGCAATTGCAAATCCTGAGGTGCAGCAGTAGCCCTGCTCCTGGTGCAAGAAGTTATAAAACTTCCAGCTTCCAGACCTGCCGTCCTGGGAGTCTCCACTTCCCTCCCCAACAGGCACAGACCCTCTGGCCCCATTCAGGAACACTGGATGTTTGGACTCTTAAAGCCTCAGAGTCTTGGAGAAGGCGTGAAAAGCCCGACCCTTAGAGCTCAACCATCCAAACCATTTTTAAACCCACCTAGTTGCCCTGCAGCATTTCACCACAACTGCTAAGGCATTACACACTGTCTTTGGTGGAGTTTCTGGACCTCTTCCATGTGTACTGCTATGCAGTCTGGAGACTCTGTTGAACTTGAGCTAACCACTTGCAGTTAGCACAACCGAGAGGTGCTGAGAGCTGTAACAGGGAGGCAGGAAAGAAGCAAGGACCGGTCTGGCCCCAACGACTGGTTATGCAAACACTTATCAGCATTCAGACCGCAGCAAGACATACCAAAGGAACACAAGCAGCTCTCCCAGTCTCTTAAGTCCTATGCTTTAAAAGAGTTCCAGTACCTGGGCCTGTTGCTGTCCTTGCACTTTTCCCCAGAGAAGGCTGTAAAACTAACATGACGGTTGACACTTTCATTTTCTTATGAATTATGTTCTCTTTCTCATGAAAGGAGAACAAAAGGTAGACTAGGGCTGTTGATTTGACTCTACAGCTGCTTGGGTAGGCTGGAAGCGCTGGAGCTATCTTCTTGAAGTTTGCCTGCCTTGCATAGGCAGACAGCTGTTCAGCCACTTATGTTTTATTGGAAGTTTAATTAAACAAACAAACAAAAACCCTTTACTGTGCAGGCTCTTCTCTGTCTATAAAATTTTCCACTTACTAAAATTTATATAAATATTTTTAAAAGTTGCCTGTTCCAGATGATTTGATTACTGTAATGTGTGTGTGTGTAAACTGACAGAAACATATGAGTCACCAAAATGGACCACACAATCAAGATGTTTATAAACTCTGCAAAGGAAACCAAGAGCACAGTTTGGAAATAGGAATAAGAGCCCACCTAACTGTGACAAACTGATGGGAAGTTCTCATGAGATCAGTCAAACTTCTCATTTATCACACTACGGAAGCTTGCGGAGCATATAAAAGCTAAAAGCGCTTTATAATTTACGGCCCCATAAAGTCACAGTTTTTAAATCAAGCTGATTTTCTAAAGTGTGCTAAACCATGCCGCCTTCTCAAACTGCATTTTGAAAAATTCATCCTGTCACTCAAATTTATTTATTTATTTTTTCTTTCTTGTGGAGGAATTTTGTCTTCATGGAAGCTGGATCAGTGCTGGAGGCAATATTGATCCAGGCACACTAAGAGATAAGCGGATCTGAGTTTTGTGTCTGCAAGTAAATCATACCTCACTCCTGAAGTGCTGAGCTAGATTTCCTCAGGAACTGGGCTAACAAAGTGCCCCAGTCTGCACAATGATTTATGATGTGAGAAAACACTCCGTGGACAGTGAGCTCTAACTAATTTTATTTCTTAACCAACAAAGGCTGGCCGTAGGCACAGCTCTGCCAAGGTAAACAGCTTGTTACATTAACAGCCAAAAACCAATCCCATTTAAGCCAAAAGCAAAATAAAAAAGCAAAATTGGGGCAGACAGATTTAGCTTCTCTTTTTGGTGCATTTTTCTTGAAATCACTGTATCCCATCATCCCTGAAAGTCAAATCTGCCTCAGCGTGCAAACCCAAGCTGTAAGACCCTCTCTAATGGAAGAAGGCATCTTTCGCTTTAGGAATCATCTACCAAACCCAAATACAAAATCCAAAATCAACAGCTATTCAACTTCTTGTGACCTGAACAGGGAACGTTCAATTCCAATGCCAATACAATCAGTTATTCCTAACGTTATATTACTGTCAACCCAGACTGTAATAGCAAAATTCCTGAAACGGAATCAAAACTAGTTATTCCAGTCCAACTCATGACTGCCATGTCAGGGACAAAGATATATATATATATCTTTAATTTAATGCTTAGTGGCTTGGGCTTAAAATAAAAAATCTGAAATGTTAAAGTTATGTATCAGGCCTTGAAATGTAACCTTTCAGTTAAATTTTTAAAAAGCATCTCTGGAAAAACTGTTGATTAAGTTTAAACTATTCCCACCTTTTGTTCCCCAAATTAGTCTTATATATGCACATGGAATGACTTTCTTGATAATTACAAAGTTTTTCTACTATTTGTTTCCCTTGCCACATCTGAAATGACAAATAAAATCTAATCTCAAAACCGACCTAGTCAGAATAAGCATTTTTTTACGTAATGCCACCAACATTTGAAGAGATGAATGTCTCAGGGTATGCTATTTTCAATTACTGTACAGCGTCTTTCCAAACAAGAACTGAATCAAGAAATGAAACAGAGATTTGCTACTGTGCAACAGAAACTACATTATTAAATCAGCTTCTGGTGACATCTGAAGTGTGTGGGCACAATGGAAATGTTATTAGTGTCTTTGGCATAGTTCCACCCAAGTAACAGCATCCATATGGCAACACCACCTTCTGCAGCAGCATGGTTTCACACACAATTGCAGACCTTAAATCTAGTGTATACAGTTAGACACAGCAATCAAAGAGTTAGGAGCTCCTCCTCTGTAAGTTTACAAAAAAACAAACAACAACAACAAAAAACAGAACTGAAAGCAGTCAAACTACCTTCACGCATTCTACACTAAATGTTTAACAAAACGTTCAAATTGCATTTCCTCAGAAGACAGGGCAGAGGTTTCCTCTATTGCATAACTTAACTTATTCAGAAGTAACAGGCCCACAGCATGAGCAGGCACCGCACCGCAACCTTACTCTTACGTTACACTTCTACAGGAAGGGCTCAGTGACTGCAGAAGGCTTCAAGTCCTCTACCACCTACAGGAAATCGATCGATGATCACAAGCTATCAATCAGGAATTTGAACGTGTTTATTTTCTGTTGTGTGCTGTTTCTCTTGTAAAACAGTTACAAAGATTCATTTGGTGACAAATACTTAATAGTTTATCAACATTTTCATTATAAATGCATTTTATAACTGGCTAACAATCTGGCCATCAAATTCCATCTGCCTCAAAACTCACTAGATAAGGTCTTATTTCTAATGTGCTGTTCCACTTAATGAACCTCGGTATGAGCTGGTTCAAATATGATGCTTTCAGTGATTATAGCCATACCTTAAACACAAGAACAACAACAAAAAAGTATTTTTGATATACAATAGGTTGCAGCAAAACTCTTACTAAGACATTAGGAACCTAGAGAAGCTGTGGCTGCCCCACCCCTGGCTGTGTTCAAGGCCAGGCTGGATGGGTTCCTGGGCAGTTTGATCTAGTGAGCTAGTGGCTGGCAGCCATGTCCACGGCAGGGGGGTTGGAACTAGGTGATCTCTGAGGTCCCTTCCAACCCAAGCCATTCTATGATTCTGTGATTAGTAGG
Source organism: Alectura lathami (assembly GCA_013399715.1). Lineage (NCBI taxonomy): Eukaryota > Metazoa > Chordata > Aves > Galliformes > Megapodiidae > Alectura > Alectura lathami. Next base: position 127,035 of record VXAV01004867.1, on the reverse strand, counting down.
GAAACCATTAGTAGGAAGAAATTCTTTCCTGTGAGGGTAGTTGAGACACTGGAACACGTTGCCCAGAGGGGCTGTGGATGCCCCCTCCCTGGCAGTGTTCAAAGCCAGGCTGGATGGGGCTCTGAGCAACCTGGTCTAGTGGGAGGTGTCCCTGCCCATGGCAGGGGGGTTGGAACTAGGTGATCTATAAGGTCCCTTCCAACCCAAACCATTCTAGCATTCTATGACTCTAGGAAAATAATGGTGCCTTTTATTAGACCAAATGACAAAGCATGACTTACATCTAGAACTCAAGTTGGAAAAAAAAAAATAAATGACATTACACCCAACAGTGTTGTTCTCCCAGTCCATGCCCAGAGAGCCAGATGGCCTGAAGACCAAACATGACCTACAAAGCCATTGTGTTCTGGGCTCTAGGAACAGGGAGAAGTTGGTAGGCCAATCAAATGCAGGATGCGGTGTTACAAACGGGTCCAAGGGAGGAAGAGGGAAACACATATGTATAAGGTATGCCAGGTTTTACTACAGGGGGCACAGCATGGATGAAATGGGAGTGCACTGGTGTAACCACTGAATGCTCATCTGGGGCTACTGCAGGCATCACACTGCAACTTCTCTACGATTAGGACAACTATTACTAAATATTTGGTAGCGTCTGGGATGGAAGAAGAGTTTGTATGGGGCTCTCTTACAGAACAAGAAGATAATCTGCAGTTTATAAAGACTCAACTCTCTCAGTATTTTTGCAAATTATAATTCAAGATGGAGACACTGAATAGCCCCTATGAGGCACCACTCTACCAAAATGGAAGCACCTATTCTTATTGTTATCTCTGAAGCACACACAATAAACAGTTAAATAATAGTAATAATATACCATGAACTTCACAGATTAAATATAGTTGGCAGCTTGGATTTTTAGGAAAGATTGAGCTCCTAGTTTTGTAGCACGTCTATGGTAGAAATAACAAGTACTTTGTATCTGCTCAACTCCAAGTAATCATTGAAGAACAGAAATATTCTTGAAAAATTAATTCTTGATTTTGTTCATTTTTTTCCTTTTGCAACATGAATAATACTATGTGCTAGAAGTATGTGCAAGGACCTAGATTCATAAGGAAAAAAAAACTGAGGGGGAGGAATTCAATCTTCACGAGGTGAAATCCATGCTACTCAATAAACAGCAACTCACTCCTCTGCTAAGGCAACAGCCTTCATTTTACATTGTATTTTCATATTTACCTTTTGAAAACGATGGGGGGAAGCTAAAGGTTGCAGTCCTTGAATGGTACCTTCACTGAAACACTCTGTGACAAAGAGCAGAGTGATCACAGAAGGGAGCCATGTAAGTCACACTGCACTCGGATCTGTTTGTGTTACTCCCATTAGTGTCAGTTTTCACCAGGCTGCAGGACAGACAAATTAACTGGCTTCCAGCTGAAGGCTGCCTCAGCAGCCTACCCTTGTTCCCTGACGGAATGCTCACACTGCTGGTGTTCACGTTAGCCGACTGGCAACAACTTTGTAGCAGTGCCAGGGGATGCACCTGTCCCAAGACCCTCCTACAGGCCACAAACGCCCCTCACACCTTTTGGCAGCAGAAGCACAGTAGCCAGCCATGGAGCGGTTAGGACAGATGGGAGCATCTGGGGGAAGCTCGGTTGTGCAACTGACACGTCCACACGCATGCTCACACGGAAGCGCTCCGAAGAGCCACCTGAGAACAGGTCACGGTAAGGGGACAGAAGAAAGTCCCCTCAGGGAACCACACTGGACCCCAATGCCTGCATTCTGGGAGCACTGCCCTGTTAGGAAACCCTCTGCCTTACAGTGAGCAGTAGAGTGGAGAACCCCAATCAAAATCTCCTCTGGAGGAAAGTGCGTACACTCCAGCTTCGGACTGTCCTGATGCGACTCCTCCAGGCAGCAGCAGGGCTGAAGTCTCCCCAGCTTACATGAAGCCCTAACTGTCCTCCAGGAAAAGAGGAGAGCTAGTTTTCTGTTTTTCAAAGAGGGATTAGTATGCTTGCTTCCAGTATTTAAGCAAAACCAAACACCCCAAGTTTCTCTACTGGAATTTACCCAGCAGGACATGAAATACTTTATATGATGGTGCTAAGGCATTTGGTATGACCACGGTTCATTTAGGGCTAGGTAGATTAAGAACAGTAAGTTAGCATTTCTGTATAAACATGGTGAATCTCCACATAAAGCATGCATCTTACGGAAATTCTGCTGTAAACAGTTTCAGACAGGTACATTAATAAATGTTTTGAATCTATTCAGCTTTTTCATAGAACCATAGAATCATAGAATGGCCAGGGTTGGAAAGGACCTCAGAGATCACCTAGTTCCAATCCCCCTGCCGTGGACAGGGCTGCCAGCCACTAGCTCACTAGATCAGACTGCCCAGGAACCCATCCAGCCTGGCCTTGAACACAGCCAGGGATGGGGCAGACACAGCTTCTCTGGGCAGCCTGTGCCAGCGCCTCACCACTCTCTCAGTGAAGAATTTCTTCCTGATGTCCAACCTAAACCTCCCCTCTTTCAGTTTTAGCCCATTCCCCCTTGTCCTACCATTATCCACCCGGGCAAAAAGACGGTCCCCCTCCTGCCTGTCAGCTCCTTGCAAGTATTGGAAGGCTGCAAGGAGGTCTCCCCGGAGCCTTCTCTTTTCCAAGCCAAACAGTCCCAACTCCCTCAACCTTTCTTCATGATCAGAGGGCTGGAGCACCTCTCCTATTTCAGTGGCCCTCCTCTGGACCCGCTCCAACAGCTCCACATCCCTT
>VXAV01004867.1:87276-100099 GCA_013399715.1 Alectura lathami | reverse complement strand
AAAAAAAAAAAAAAAAAAAAAGAAAACCAAGCCGCCAACTTTAGCTTTAGCCCCAAGCACCGCATTACTATAGCGGCGCACGCACTCTTTCAGTTATGGGTTGAAACAGGACCTTAACAGTGCCTTACAGGACACATATGCACCATCATTTCAAAAGGACGAATGAAGTCAGTCGTAAAGGTGTTCTGACCAGTGTAACAAATCTTAAGAACAAGTGTAACTATTATGCCATGCAAAATAGGGGAAATGCTAGAATCTAGGGAACAGCTGTTTTTAAAACATTACACAGCCAGGAATCAGCATGTTGTTAAGAACATGGCTGTCATTCTTCAAGATTTATTTTCCCTCAACAATCCTCAATTTCCTCATTGATCAAAAATCAATATTGAGATCTTATTATGCTTCTCTGATTCACATAATGTTCTCCAGAAACCAGATTTTGTTAAGATTGTTCTAGTAAGTTCCAGACAAGAACCCTAATACCCAATTAGAGAACAGCATTGGAAATTAATGGAGGAAAAGCTCACTAGAATGAAATTAAATTATAACACTTTATGCCCATTTTTCAGGTTTATCATTTTAGAGAAATCCTTCCACACTTATTTGCCACTAACTCCAATTCCGTATGCCCTTCAGAGATCATATTTCTTATAGCACATGCAAATTTAAGAAGAATTCACCAGTATACTTCAGTAAGAAGCAACCTTTTCACTTCAACATGTTCTGTTTTTTTTGTTTGTTTGTTTTGTTCTGTTTTTTTTTTCTGTTGTTGTTGTTGCTGTGTTGTGTGGGGGTAAACACCACCCAAAACCCAACCTTTTTTGGGGATTTTCATTTTTTCCTACAAGACTGACATTTTTGAGAACAGCTCTAAGAACATGTTAGTGCTTTTGTGTTCTAAGGACTCAACTCTAATCCAACCACAAATGCTTATTATGCAAGTGTATTTACTTGCAGCTAGATGGACATGGAATTACAGAACTAACAAGAATTCTCAGAGGAACACATAACTGGAATGGGCTGTGCGGGTCACTGAATCCATCATCCATCCCATCTTTTGATGTCATGAGTAACCCTATATCACTTTGATCGTACTTGATCAATTCTAACAAAGGGCCTAGAATGCTTTAACTACTTGTCCTCCCAAAAGCTGTAACATTTCATACAGTTCAAAAGTTCTTCTGCACTTCAGCGTTATCACTGCCTCATACACGCTGCAAATCAAGAGGCATAAGGCAGACGTGCCAATTATTTGAGCTCGAGCTCCAACCATTTTACTCAGACACCACACACTGCAGAATGCTTTATTCAGCACAGCACTCCAAGTGTGTGCTTTAAAGCACACGACGAACTGAAGGTAACATAACAAAGAGAAACACAGACTGAATCAAAACGTCTATTAATACCCTTCATCTTAATTTCGAACTGTAGCCTGAGAGGATGTAGCATTTCTAGGGGTCCAATTTCTCTTATCAGTAAGAAAACAGATCAAGAAGAGAATACTGGAACAGAAGGAACTGCAGAATCTGGGACTCCACCTCAGACAAATCTCAGCAAGTATCCATGGAATAATCACAGAGGAAAGAAGTGCAAAATCAAGTTTGCCTGTAAAAGTGCAAAGAACCAATATTCCAATAAATCCCATCCAAGCTAATCCATGAGGATTTAAAAACTGGAGTGGATCATTTAGATATTCACATTTTTTATGAAAGGGCTTAGTGAAAAATAAATTAAACCAACTCACCTTTTCTTTCCTCAAAAATCCATCTCTGTATTTGTTAGTGGTAAATCCCCTTACACCAACACAACGCAACCGCTGGTACTTAGCTTGAATATATAAACCCTTCTGTACTAAGCCTGATTTATAATGGGATTGAAAACGGCCATCTGCAAAGTTGCTCTGTAAGGGAGGAAAAAAAGGCAGAATGAGGGCACCAAAACTCAATAGTTTAGGTTTTACGTGCATATATAACATAAGTATACTGTATTGAACATGAATACGCATCTGCAAGTACTGAGCCTCTTCCTTTATTTATAGTTTACTGTTCCTCAGAGCTACCATGTCAACCAAAGAACCGCCACTGCACTGACTGATTAGAACATCTGCAATTAACATCCTTCATTTGTCTATGAGGAAGGTAAGATGCACAACACATTTACCAACTTTCATTAAAGAAAAACAGCATTAACAAAAATAAAACACCTTGCTTGCTACCAAATTCACTGATGTTAGGCCTGCAGTAGGAAATTGTGCTGAGTCTAAAAAAGTTATACTAACTCTAAGTTGGCATGACTGTTTATTATATATAGTTCCACGGTCTTAGTGTCTAAAAAGCATGGAGGAAGGAATGTGTGTTGTCACCTCCAGACTGAAATACTGTACCCTAACCCAGCACGTGAGCAGAGACAGCAAAGAGCCCACAGGTGGGTGGCATTACAAATACACACAAAGAACAATATGCAAGACCAACACTGATGGCAGCAGTTAAAAGCATAGAAAGATTTTCATCTCTAAGCACTTTGGCCTCCAATAGAACAGTCTATAAAAGCCTTTAAAGTAAGAAAAACTTTGTTCATCGTTATTCCCTCTAATTTTCCAATAATACAGCTTAAAGTTTTCAAATGTATAGGAATTTCTGTTATCACATGTTCATCCTTTAAATTTATTTTTCTTCCAAATTAGAGAGTAATAAAAAATGGGTTTTTACATAAAGAAGAAACATTCTAGCAATATAAAACACTTGTTGCATTTTACAAACAGCTTTGAAGTGCAGGAAAGAGCCACACAGCACAAAAATAGCTCTTTTAGAGCATGACCTAATTGCTCTGGTGAAATCTATCTCCTTTTGACAGCGTAAGGGTCACTTCAAGAAAATCACATGCTCGGAGGTTGTGATGTCTGGTACCAGTTTTTCCACTGCGCGGCTGGCGAGGAGCTAGGGACTGTACAGAACAGAGGTTCCTTAATGCAAATGCAGTTTTTGTTACTTCAAAAGTCACCCACCTACTACGTAGAGATAACCGAGAAGTTGGCCCGACAGTCCCCCAGGGTCACTCAGCTTGCAGGCAGAGGACACGCCTGCAGAAGGCCACTAAATGCTTACTAACCCCTCTACTAAAAAGTAAATGCCTTAAGTAGCTTTACCTGTGGTAGCACATATCTGACAAGCGTTTCTAATGCTATTTTAAGCCACTGAACACAGTTAACAGTAGAAGTCCTCATTTCTCCACAGCTGCTGCTGCGGTTCTCTGCTCTGACATAGGTGGCTAGAACAGGGGCCTCAGAGCTGTCGCTGCGTTGTACAGCAACAAACAAAGGAGCAGACTGAGTAAGAAAGGGAGAAGAGGTGCAAGATCTTCACAGGGAGATTCTACACACACTTAAGTTTCAAGTATCTACATAAGCAGGGAGGAAGAGGAATAGAGGCATTGTTAACAGAGCAGAATCAGCTGCAGACAAAGTTAACCTGGTACGTAGGTTATATATATAACTGCAGTCATACAGTTTAGAGTAAAATGAGGTAGTCTGTGGTGTGTGAAAAAAAAAAATCTGTTCTAACATAGAAAAAAAAGAGCTGAAGTGACATCTAGCTTTACATTCAGACTATTTTATAAATAATGCTAATCACAGTGCCTTTGAACCAAGGGCTTCAAGCTCTGACAAATGTGCAAGAGTGAACATACACCACCATACTGCACCTGGCTAGGATGGAGCCAGTTCTCTTCACAGCAGTCCGCATGGTGCCATGGTTTTGGTTTGTGACTAAAACAGCACTGACACCACAGCAATGTTTAGGCTGTGGCTGAGCACAGCATCAAGGCTCTCCCTTCTTCCCTCCATCTGCCCCCCAGCAAGATGGCCAGGGGTAGGCGAGAAGCTGAGGGCAGGGGGTACAGCCTGAGCAACTGACCCAAAATATCATGCTCAGCAGTAAGTGCTAAGGGAAGGGAGCTTTGGAGGAGGTAGCCATTGCTCAGGGGCTGGCTGGGCATCAGTCTGTTTGCGGGATGTGGTGAGCCTTTGCATCGTTTCTTTTTTCTTCGTCTTTCCTTTACTTGATCTGTCTTCATCTCATTCCATGAGTTTTCTTTATTTTGCTCTCCCTATTCTCTTCCCTGGTCCTACTGGAGGTGGGAGTGAGAGGAGAGTGAGCAAGCTGCTTGCTCACTGTTCCCACAGATATTAATACACTGAACTGTGTAAAACAGCATGAAGTTTGTTCAGAAAGATTAAACGTTGACTTAGTGATTGATTTCAAAATATTATTACAAAAAAAAAAAAAAACCTTTTAAGCTTAGTAAGATTTCTCCAGATCTTTTATGAAACCGCTGCTCTAAAGTATCTTTTTTTTTTTTTCTGTAGTAGGTTAAACTTTTTGCAAGACCATGCTTTTTTTTTTTTTTTTTAAGAGTCTTTTCCTTATTAAGTTAGAATTTTCCCATGTATAAGGAAGAAGCAGTTTTTGTATTTATTTTTAATAATCAACCAAGGAAGGCTCTTGAGTGTGGAAGACAATCAAATTACCTTCCTTAAGCAGGTTTCAGCAACAGCGTGAGAGGGAAAAATCCTTTATGTTATGCAGGAGGAAATGAAATGTAAAAACACTGACATCAAATTAACATCAAATCAGCAGTGCTGTTTCCGTGGCAATAATAAGTGTGCCGTACACATATGGAAACTTCACGACTAGTGAAAATGTTATCTTCCCTACAAACATTAAAGCACTGTGGAACAGATTGTTGGATACAGCGATGCTCAGGTTTCATATCTACAGGCAATGGCAGCTTGAGCAGACTCTTATCTGCATAGTCTCCAGCAGAATTCTGTGCTGATGTACATGACGGCAGCCTTCCATTTTCTGTACATCAGCTACCAACACTGCCTCAGCGATATGGCAGGCAGTGCTGAAGATCTATCCATCCGCTTTGAAGGGATGGTGACCAGGACATTGTGAGGCCCTTAGGCGCTAGGATGAAGTCACGGCAGGGTGACACCTAACCTGTCAACTTCAGCTGTCTGGCAGATTGACTGGCAAAGCACACTTGTAACTTGAGACTACTTGTAACAGTTCTCTTAGGTTTAGCCTGAGAGAGCAGAGGAACCCTCCTACCCTTCATGTTTTCACCCAAAATGCTAGCTACTGAACTTAGTGAAGCTGAAGGAAGGCTTTGGCTATCTTTAAAACAAGAAAGATCACCACCTATTCTGTGTGCTATTTTTACTCCTAAGAACACACTTGTTCAATACTACATAGGGGTAATTTTCTAGCAGAAAATGAGAGCAAGTTGTTTCTTCTGATATAAATAGATCTAACTGGATCCACACACAGCATGCCACTATCAGCAGAAAAGGAATAGAGTGGTTTTGTTTTTTCTGACCCCACGATACATTTTTAAATTAAAAGACTTTAGAAAGAAACTACTCCAGGAAGTAATACACCTGCCCACCTCATTATCATCCTGAGGCCCTGAGAACACAAGCTTTTTTTTTTTTTTTTTTTTTTTTTTTTTTTAAACATAGATAGCAATATGCAGGGTATACACAAGAGATTAGTTCCCCAAAACTTTCTCTGTGTGAAAAAGCAAACAACAGTGATAATATTCTGAAAGCACTACAATTCTTGTCTCCTAATCTGAAGAAACTGTTGGGGCTTCAATGTACACATTTGGAGAGGGAAGGACAGCTGCTCACCTTGGTTTCAGATAGATGAGCTTTCTAGTTGTTGTCCACTTTCTGCAGTTCCCATTCTCAGCTTTGGAGCTAGCTTATTTCTTTCAGCTGCACAGATACAATACTGGACCACTCAGCCCAGCCCACTGCCAGTCCTCTTACCTGCCTTGATGTCAGCCAAAACAATGAGGCTGGGGTGCCACTATTTCTCACAGCATTTAATATCCTCAAATCTGTGTCTCTTCACCAAACTCAGTAGGACCAATATCACTATTTTATATAACACACTTCTGATAAAAGCTGATCTGTACCTTAAAGTGTCTTCTGATGGGTCCTGTATTTTCAAGGTATCCTCTAAAGCGTCTGTGTGGGAAAGTATCATTTATTTTTGGAGAATAGTAAGAATTCTAGTAGGAAGACAGACAAAGTTATTAGCTTAACATTATTAAATTATGAAGGAAAACAGATTTCAAGTTCTAGTAACATTTCCTGCAATCCTTTCAAACTTGCTCCATTTGGCACAATGACACTGTCTGTAGGCACCAAAATAGAAGGACAGGGCCTGGAGTCCAGGCTGGCTGAAGCGATGGCGGAGCCCAAGGCCAAAGATGATACAAACCATCATACTGGAATATCACCCTCTTGGGTTGTTACCTGCCCACGTCCCTTCAACTAAGGCTCTCCATCCCCATCCCCCCAGAACAGATGCCTCAGTCAGCAGGCAGCATGTGTAATGGAGAGGCTGCTACAGCCATCATCCCTGGAGACAGGAATAAGAACAGGTCTGCGCTCTGGGCACCTCTGGTCAGCACACGGTCAGCATCGGTTACCATCCTTACAGCAGACACGTACATCGCTACTGCACATGCTGCTGCAACCAGACAACAGACGTGTAGTGTGTCAGTTGGCCCTTAGATTCTGCTTTTAACTTTGAATTACAGAAAAGCATTTTGGGAGAGACCTGCCTGCCGCAGAAACACACCTGATCTCAAAAACAAGTGGCACAGACAAGAGCTGTAGAAATTGTTGTGTCAACACACTGAAAGCTGCAGTCAAACAGCCGTGGTTGCACAAAATAAAGCACTCCCTCCAGCCGCTGTTCTGCCTCTGTATATTCACCCTTTTTAAACTTTTCCATGACCACTACCTTGAGAGGACCCGTACGGCTAAAATGTATGGAGCGACAGGGGAATACAAGTGTTTGCAGAAGCACTACATACTGATGTATACTACACTGAAGTCATCTAACGCACACAGATCTAAATTGCTAACGAACTCCCGGACATGTCATCCCAGCTTGTCATCTGAAACCTGGCTCTCTGATGTTTACAGGTAAACATGGAGAGAGTACAAGAGCAAGCAAAGCTGGGAGGAGTTCTTGTTGTGGATTTCCCGGGGTTTAGTTTTTAAAATTGCAGGTGGAACACTCCCAAACAGAAGGGTACAAGACGCCTACTGCATACTCTCCCCATGTGTTTTTCCACACCTTCGCAGTTTTGCTGATACAACATGCTACTGCTACTGTTTCCCACGAAAACTGGAGAGCTCTGCCTGGTCTGTGGAATTAACTGAAACAATTTCAACCCAAGTACCTGTAAGGGTGAGCAAACCCAGTGTTATTTTCTTATCTGAGCACTATTATCTCAGCTCTTGCTTAGGTTTCAATGGCTTCCTCAGTTTTTCCACCTGTTCCTATGCCCCAGTAACACAGGCTTCATTTTAGGCTGTTTCCTGTTCAACGATGTGGTTGGCCCAACCACAGCAAACCATTCCTTAATGCACTCTTCCCTGAGCCCTGCCTTTTAGTCATGATCCTTACACTTTCCAACACATAACAGTTTCCAACAGCGTTCACACCTGAACTACTCTATTCCCAAACAAGACCACATTGCAACTTCCAGACATTTGTCTTGGAGAAACAGGTATGAGAGGCCTTTATTCTCATTCACTGTATTATTGATCTTCTCTAACTGGGACTACATCACTCTCTTTCTGCATTACTTCACACAGTGAGCATTAAACATAGTAGATAAGCAGGAAAACAAAGGGAGCAGAGCAAGAATCAAAAACCAAGAAAATAAGAACAGAATAGAAGATGCAATTAAAAAGTGCCAATTAGTGCACTCTGGCACATATGCAAAACGCCCGTAAGCCCTCTATGCCAGGTGGTGAGCACTGATTCATTCTGCTGACACATGCGGATGGCAAAGCATTGTTTTAACTTTCAATTTTGCCTGCAAATAAACTTGTGCATGGCTGACTTCATGAAGAGCCACTCCTTGCATTTTTAATACCCCTGCTTTCGTAGCTACTGTTGCTCTGAATGGTTAACTGCTCAGTGCAGTATGTCTGTCCTCCCCTCAGGAACATTAGAGATACCTGAAAACCACATCTGCAGTTTGCTGTTAGCTACCAAAATGCAGTCTTCCTGCATCTTCAGCAGCTCTAACAGTAACTCAGCTTCTATTTCAAGCTAACAACTCAAACCCTTTGCAATGACTATATTAGTTAATGAGCAACTACTGTGTGGTTTCGGGCCTTCAATCTTCAGCAGTTTTTTGTTGTTGTTGTTGTTTTAACTCCTAAAAACTGTTGTGTTGCATTGTTTTGCACTTATACCTGCCAGGCAGCTGCATTTCAGGGACAACCCAAGTTAATATAACTGTCTTTCCTATTTCAGTATTGAAGTACTTTACCAAGGGACAGCCTAAGACAGAGTGAGTGCCCAAACTAGCCTTGATAAATTCAGTATCAACACAGACAGCCTTCCATTGTGAAACATTCCATCCTTAGGAATATTATTTCAGGCATTTCTAGTTATCTCTGTAATCTGTTTTTTTTTTTTTTTTTTTTTTTTTGTTTGGGGGGGGGGGGGGTTGTTTGTTTGTTTAAATCAAGATTGTTCCAAAGATTATCCCATGAGGAGAAACACTGTTTCAGTAACCATGCCAGACATGCTCCTGGGCAACCTCCTGGAGCAGGGGCTTGGACCAGATGACCTCCAGAGGCCCCTTCCAACTTGAACTGTTCTGTAACTCTGTGAACACTGCTGACAAGAAGATTCAGACCTTCCCTTCAAACTGGTAACAACTAGCTTTCCCCCACAAACTACTCCACATTACCTCAGGTTATAACAAGATAACTCATTATGAGGTGGGAGAAAAGCAACTCAGGAACTTACATTGTAGCTTTATTAGAGAAATTTGTACTATTTAATCAAACCTCTGAAATCAATTAATTCCTTAAGTCATTATGAACCCTATGCTAGCTTGGCCTGCTCCTACAACTCAATAAGAAGTCTAAAGTCGAGCACCATTTCCAGACTCCCTGAAAAACTATTTTGATTCCACTGTAAATACGCGCAACGTCACCAATCTACACTAGTGTTCTGAAACAGCAAATTCCTGGCAACTTCCCTGCTAGGTTTAAAAAAAAAAAAAAACACCAATAGCCAAGTTGTTTCTAGAGAACTGCAGAGGTGTTCAAAAGCAGAAGTAATCCTTTTATCAGCATTTGGTCATAAAAGTGGTTTTAGTTCACTTGCATTATTCTGTGCTGCAAAAGATGTCTGAGGAAGTACTGCTGCACTAGAACTGAAGTTACAACCAGTCTGATTGTTGAGCAAGTCTGAAGACAGCCTCACTTGGAACTTAAAAAGACAAGAGTTCACAGATTGTTAGTCACATCAGTCTGAACAGTGCGGCAGAAACTGAATCAATGAATATAAGGACAACACAAGTAGAAACTATTACTACTGTATTTAGGCTTACCAGGTGAGGTTTCCCAATAAATTTCCTGAAAGGTGGTTTAATGAACCTCACAGGCTTTTGGAAGCCATCAAATTGGGAGTTCTGTAATTTTGAAAGACTGCAGCTTTGCTGATTCCTGATGTGCATGTGAGAGAAAGAAAGAGAGAACAATTAAAAGCCAAAGCCATAATATATCAACACCTGGAATTTTAAATGACCTTATTTTAACCTCTGCACTGCTTAGAAGTGGTAAAGTGATGGTTTTCAAACAACATTAATCTAAGACACTTGACTTTAGTCAAAGGACCAGTAGTTTGCCAAGTCAAAGTTGCACAGAATTACACAGTAAGCTTTATTCTCTTATGCAATGATAATTTAGAGATATTCTGCTTTCTTAAAAGCCTCACTGTCAAATCAAGTTTCTCCGGCTTCCTCAGCTGCACCTGCACGCCTGGTTACCACCGCCCTCTGTTGGCTGAAATGTTTTTTGCATTTCAGCAGTTCCATGCTGGACTAGCTGAAGTTGTTCAGAACTTTCCATTTTGCGAAATTCCAAACCCGATGGAAGCTCTGATAAATCCCTGGATGCCAGTGTCTGCTCGTTTCATCCTCAACATGTACAGTGCTCTGGCTTTGGGGTTTTTTGGTTGTTACTGAGCACGTTGCTAATATAGGTACATCCATAACCTCTAAATAAAACATATGCCATGAAAAGTAAACTCTAGACATCTCAGTTTACAGTTCCCCAAATGAAGTTTTTGTAGATGTAAAATAAATAAGGCAAAAAAGAAAAAAAAAATAGAGGCAGAGCATGAAAAAACCCTGAGAATACTCAGGAAGATGCTGGCCATCATCCATACCACTGCTGTCCTCAGCCCGCAATACACTGGCCACCAGTGCTGACAGTGTGTCTCCCTGTCCCCACCAAGCTCCAGGGTGGCCACACTTCCTAGAGAAACCTGAGCTTCCCACTTTAAAGTAGCACATATAAAAGGTAAAGCAAGACAGTAAATGTGGAAGTTGCACAAAAAGCCTTTGCAGACAACTCTGCCAAACATACACTAAAGATACAGCCTCCGGCTTTCATCTTTTTGCTTAAACAACCTCAAATACAAGAAATGTTTTTTCTGCAGCTTTACAAGTCAGCTTTCCTAAGTCTGCACATATTGCCACTCTTTGCCATTGCAGGCTGTATTTAAAATGGACAAACAGCAATATATTAAAGTATCTGCAAAACATGGCTACAGCGTACAATGTAGTCATTACACTCTGGCAACTCTTCAGTCAACATTTCTTCTAACACAAGGAAGTAAGGTNAAAAAAAAGGGTGACCAAGGTTAGCAAACACCCCTCGGCCACGCATCTTCAACAGACCCGCTGCAGGAATTCAGAGCAGTAACAAGGGATTCCAAAATCTAATTTTAATTCTTAAAATTCTCCAGAAGTCAGAGAAATTCTAACTCTTTGTTGACATTCCATGTCATCACAAACAACCAGAGCAGCCCAAGAATGCATTCATTCACAAATACTTTTATGAAACTACTAAATACCAAGAGAATGTTATGTGGTAAATAAAGTAGCAGCAGAAAAACAGTTAAGCATCTTTATATTCATTTCTTCCCTCTTAGGGCTGCAGCTTGAGCTTGCTTCCCACCCATTCCTCTCCTCTGCTGCAGCTTAACCTCTTTCAAGGTAACACTCCATTACACATTAAGTTAGCAACATATGTCAGCGAAATTTCAACACAAGTCAAACTCAGGAAAAAAAAATCACAACAAATCTGAATGCAGCTGTGGAAACATCAACAAAATTAATGTGTAAGAGAGCCATAGCCTTCAGCAAACAAGACTGTTATTAGCTACTTACCTTGCAGCCATGCCATCTGTATGAAACGCCCTCTCATCTTCGTTCTTCAACCTCTCTTTTCTTCTCCTTTCTATATCATGCCGTAGATCATTTGGATCTTCTAAAACTCTCATGATGTTCTAGTTAAGAAGGAGGAAGGGTTGAAGCCAAGTAATAACAAAGCACTGGCCTGATCCTGTCCTTCAGGAGTTGCATCCTGTACTTAATCTCGTTAACCTAGTATGACCATCTGGAGGTAGGGCAGACCCACATCAGCCCAAGAATCCCAAGTCCAAGGCAGGAACAGTAACCAGCCCCAAACAATTACCCTCTCTTGTACCATCTGCCTTGTTACATGTTTTCCAACAACAGTGAACAGAGCACTGGAATTTCAGCTAAATACAAGTGCTACATAGAGTTGCCAGAACAAAAACATTCACAGATTTCAGTAAACCTTGAAGGTCTACTATCCTTAAGTTGCATCTCCACGTGCTTGTACAATAGAAAAAATGGGAAACCATGTCACAGAAAACATAGTTTAAAAGGGGAAGACAGAAAACCCCATGTCCCTGGCTAAAAGGGGGGTACAAGATAACATTCTGAAGTCTAACCTGTATGTTGGGCCAACCTAACATCAGGATGGAAGAAATCTCAGATGGAAATCTGATAGAATCCATGTCAGTCACCTACTCAGCCTTCTCACCACTTAAGAACAGACCGGGTTCAAGCAGCAGTAGCAACCCCACTCCAGTTATTCCAGAACCCAACTGCATGTCACTCAGTACACACATACTTGCACCACTGGTATCAGTGCATATGCTTGTGCGCATTCCTTTAAAAATAGTCAGGATGGCTAAAGGTCTCCAAAGCACACAGAAGTGGCTCATCAGTACCAAGGGAGAAAGTGCTATTACATTCGTAGCTTTCATCTAACTGTCAACCACGTTAATACCTGAGGGGATTCCAATGGGACAGTTCGTTTGTTCTGAAGTTCTGCTAGAGACATGTCAATCCTCCTGAAACAGAAATTATGTAAGAACAAGCAACATCAGTATAAGCAGTGAGATCATGATTAACCTAGGACAGAACTCTTTACAGATCACGTGCAGACATCTTAGAGTCAGTGTGAAAAAATAGCACTCCAGCTGTATTATGTAAAACCTTCTGAAAATTAACTACCTTAATGCAAAGAGATTAAGGCAGAAGCACACTAATTACCTGTGAATTTCTGGATCCAAACTTGTTTTAACTTCATTCACGTTTGGGATTGGTTTATCCCGGATTTTTGAGAACCGCTCATGTAAGGTTATGTCAGAAGATGTAAAGTAATTTGCTGTGAACAGATACCAAACACACAAATGGTTATTTGTATTATTTGAAGTGTTCAGCTGGAGATTTTAATCTTTTAAAAGATTAACTGTTAAGGATGCCGTTACAATGTCTCAGATTAAATTTCAAACCATTTCCACCTGCAGTTCAACATTCTCAGAGATTTTGCCAGTTCAGCTTAGACAGCCCCCTTATTTAGTAAGATCAAGCTGAAGGAAGATAACTTTAT
>VXAV01004867.1:74380-85334 GCA_013399715.1 Alectura lathami | reverse complement strand
AAAAAAAAAAAAAAAAAAAACACTTCCCTTTCCTCAGTCTTTCATATTAGTCCCTCATACACAGACGGTAACTTGTCCTTATAATTCTCTACTGTATTACGTATTTCTGAAATATTGGAAAAAGGAAAAAAAATTATACAGATTTTTTTTGGGGGAGAAGAGATAAAATATCTTTAAAATGAAGACTGAACAGCTTCCAAGAGGCATTACTGTCATTACCTGACATGCTCGCCTGCAACAGCGAGCCAACAAACCAGAAAAGCCTCCAAATATCTAGACAAACCAAGCTGCTTACTCTCTGTGTATCTGTCCATCACCTAGATTTTCATGCTACCCCTTTTTTCCAATTCAGGTGACCTTGGGAATACTAAAGGCAACCACGAGCATTAGACACAAGATAGAAACATACTCTAATGCTTCCCAGTTCTGATGCCCAACAGATTGACACTTCAGTTGCTACAACAGTAAAATCACATAACCCATGGATCTCTTTTTTTTTTTTTTTGACAGATTTATTAGACTTGATCTTGAACATCTGAATGCGTATCTGAAATTAATGCAACTTGAAGGTTACCTGGTTTTCAAGAGAAATTGAGGGACTCGTCAAGTAGTCAAAAAAAAAAAAAAACACATTATAACCCAGAACAAAGCACAGGATTAGGGTTTTCTGCTTTTGTCTTTTGTTTTAAATACAATTAACACATTTACTATAGCAAGCAACTTCAGTTACTCAATTTGTATCAGCCATATCTGCTCTGCTTCTTTCCACTTGCTGCTACACTCCTATGAGTCAAACTAGTTTTCATTGTTCTTTTCTTTGCTAACAGAAACAGGCAGTGAGTTTCCAGTCTGAGCAAACTAGCATTTTAAACAAAGTAAAATTAAAAAGGTACAGCCTTAGCTTGTCCTTGTTACCTCCTAATGAATATCAGAGGAAAGCAGTGTTTCCTTAACACTGTAAAGGGACTGGAATAAAGGACAGGTGAGGGGAAAGAAATACCTGTACTTGGTCACCATTTTCTTCATATCCACTTTGATTGTGAGATGTTCCCTCCTACAGTTGACATCTGACATTTTCTCATCTGAAACAGTATGACTTGAATCATGCTGGCTACTGGAAGAATCTACTTTCCTCCTGAGTTCCCCTTCTTTCCTCACTCTTTCCTTCTGCTTGTTTTTAAAGGGTCTCAGATCAACATCCATTTTGGAAGAGTTAACGCACGCGTGGCAGCCCTTCTTTGAACTATATTTAACAGGTACTTCAGCATGCCCTTCTTCAGTCTGTCTCGCTCTTCCACCACTAAAGTAATCTAACTCCTTGCTGTTCCGGGCACCCTTAGAAGAACCGTATTTCTGGTCTTCCTGCTTCACATACTTCTGAGCTCTATCATCTGAAAAAGACTTGTCCCCATCCAGATGCCTGTGCCGTTTGTGCCCGTATTCATAGGCTATCTTTGTGACAGAACCCTCCGAGTACTCCCTTTCAGCCGACCGGTGAGACTGGGCACCCACATTTCTTTGCTCCTCCTTTCCTTGGTAGGGTGGAAAAGAACGTTCTTGCTTCCACTTGGAATTTCTTGCTACTTCTCCACCGTCATACCTCTCCATTTCTTTAGCCCTTTTAGACGCGTGCCCATATTCTCTGTAATCGTGATCTTCAGGATACCTGTGTTGACATAAAGCAATTTACACTTGCACTAGAGAAGAAAGCGAGAACTTATATGTGAAGAATGTTGGACAGCAGAATGCGTGGCAAGTTAACCCATACTCCCTCATGCCAAGGTACGGATGTGCAGGGGCTCTTAAGAGGGAAACATTATCCTCTCATACTCTAGCCATCAACATGACTTACTTAAAAGACAAATACTTCACTATTACCAGTCGCCCATAATTAAACTACAAAGTGGCAAACGTGTTTCAAGGTGGTTATCTTCAACTATTATGAAAACAGACTTTCACTTGAGGCTTTACACCACAATACCCAGGTTTTAATTATTTTATTCCTATACCTCTTCTGTAAAGAGCTCCTTGCCGTAAATTCATCAGAAACTCTTCTGGGTGACTGACCATACTTCTCTTCGTGTAACCTCTGGTGCCTCAAGTCATCCTCATGCCATTTTCTTTCAAATTTACATGAAGCCCCTAACGGTCTATGAAAAGGTTTCATTCCTTTTTCATTCCCAGTGACTTTGTAGTGCTCAAACGTGTATCTTTCTTCCGTTTTGTGTTGGTAAAATGGCCGATCGTGCTCTTTATATGGTATTTCCGAGTATTTGGGTGGTAACTGGCATCTCCTGTTGCCTTCGGTTCTTTCTGATGAGTGTGTTCTGTAGGGCTTATGACTGTAAGCGTCTTCCATGGGAATTCTTTTCAGGTTTGGTGAAGGTGATCTACGTTCGTACATTCTCGGGTGGTTATTTCCATGAGGTGCAAATCTGGAATTGCTTTGTCCATATTTTTCATCATCTGTTCTCCAAGGTATAGGTTTCTTTGGGTCCTTACGAAAGCTTTTATATTCACAGTCATAATTAATATGAGCATGCCTTTGCCTGTGGTGCTCTGGACTCCTAAATGCTGGAGATAAGGACCTAAGGCAAAAACAAAGTTCACTTTGAGTAGTCCCACAGAACTGAATCAACCTCTTAATGAGAAGATCTGTTCCCTACAGAAGCACAGTTTAGCACACAGTTTTAATCAACTGGCACGCAAAACTTGGAACCAGCCATGATATTCAGTGTCACTTGCCTAGCTGGAGTACCAAACTTACTTTAAACTCTGCTGAAAGCATTCACAGGGAAAATATCTGCTCAAAATACTGGTAGGTCAGCCATTTTCCTCTTCTAGCATTATTTTCATTTAAAACTAAACATGATTTCGTGTATATGAAGTTTCCACTACACTGAAAACAACTGAAACAACACATTTTCACATTTCCCAAGCATTCCCTATCTTTTTCAGGGCCAAGAGGAAAAAAAAGGCAAAAGGGAAAGAAGCATATGAAGAAATACCAAAATGCATTAAAGGAAGAAAAAACTTTTCAGGAGGTCACTTCCTTTGTGCACACATTGCAGATGTAAGATGCGGCTTAACTAACTCCTCTATTTCAGCAAACAAGTTCAAAATCAGAAGCACAGATTTTCATTCCTATTATATCAGCTAACTAGCACTAGCATCCATGCTGCCACCCTGAAATTTCTTTGGCTGTTCTGGTTAGAACTTGCCCTTTTTATGAGACCTCATGCATTTCTCCCTGTCCTTCACTCAAAGGACACATTCCCAATTATTAGTCTACCATGGAAGCAGATACGATTTCTCTAGAAATATGTTTGTGTTATCCAACAAACTCCCTTCGTCTTGGTCATCCCAACTTACTAGGTCTGTTAAAACATGTGACCCAAAACCATCAAAAAAGTAAGGTTTTGCATTATACTAACTGGTCTTGAAAGCTTCCAGTTTTAACACCACAAATTTCATGGCAAGTCCTAACAATCAGGCAGGTGGCTAACTGCATGAAACTGCCTGGATGCTTTTCTGGTGGCTTGCACCAGTGACACACACTACTATGCTCATGTTGAAAAACAAGGACGCTAACTACCATGTCTTTATTTTGCTTTATGCTGCAAGGCATAACTAACTGTGCTGAAGATCAAATAGATCAGCCCCAAAGGCTCCAAAAACCTGATGTGTATGAGCTAAGTGTTTTCAGCAATCGATCTGCTGGCCCTCCCTTGTAGACCAACAGCAGCAAGCTACAGATATTAAGTGCACCAGGTGGGCTCTAAGTGCAAATAAGCTTAACTAGTTTAGTGCTTGGAGTCTGGGACTTCAGGCAATTCCGATTCCCAAAATATTCAAGCTGAGCAAGGTTCTTAGCAAGACCAAAAGCTCAACATTCCCAGATTAAAAAAAAAACTTAGTAATAAAATTATGAGTTGGAGAAAATGTTGCAGCAGCTCTTCGGTTTGGAAAAGAAATGATGATTCTGTAAAACGCACCTTGCAGGCTGCAGATCTGGATGCAGTTTGCTTTTGCCCAAGTTTCAAGCCTGCGTTACAAATCCTTACTTGTGTTCAGAGATGTAGCTCTATGCAGAGTTACAGTTAAGTGTTTACCTTTGCTTCCATCGCGGTGATCTTGATCTAGATCTTGTCATCTTCTCTCATGTGTTTCTATGAGCTTCTTGAAGCTGTAAAAATGACACAATTCACTAATCTGATATCAGAATTCACTACAACTTGAAGCTGTAAAAATGATACAATTCACTAATCTGATAACAGAATTCACTACAACTTGCAACAGGGACACATGTTTAACAAGGAGAGTACCAGACGCTTTATGGCTGGGATGTGGCATATTTTTAGCAAGTTTTATTTCTAATTCTCAAGGCAAGCAACTTTTATCCTAATCACTGATCTTAGACACAGTTAATTTTCATTATAAGGAATTTAAATGCTTGGCTATTCCTCATCTCTCTCTCCATTCTATGACTTTATACTGTTTTAAAATATTAATCTCAGAAGCAAGCTGCAGCAACTGAAAGAAATGCTGTAAATATTAGCAGGCATTGAATGCTATAAATGACAGGAGGGACAGCCAGCCAATTATAAAATCCATTGAGTTATCATATATGTTGAACTTCGATTTGTAATCTACACCAATGCTTTTACATAACCACAGACCTCTTGAAAGCTTAAACTGCTCTAACAAACATCAACACTTGTATCGTCACACTTCACCTAAGTAAAACCACATACAGAAGATTCATTTCATTGCTTCACTTGGTAATAGCCCGCTGCCTAGACGCACAGCTCTTGAATCCTGGAAGTAGTTCTGGGCATCCCTTCTCATAAGATACAGAAGAATCAGAAAGAGATCAATGGAATCCATCCTTCTTACTNNNAAAAAAAAAAAAAAAAAAAAGCACTAGACCGTTAGAAAACAAGTGAGGAAGAGATCTACAGGCTCACCGGTACTGTGACTGGTGAATAAGAATGGAACGTTCATTCATTATTTAGCAAACGTGAGGATCAAGAGTGAAATTATCATCAGGTTAACTGGTCAGAAGTTGGAGTTTGAACCACATACCCAAGCCTACAGCTCCTGATTACCACAAGATGCTGTAAAGGTCAGAAATACAAACAGATGCAAAAAGAGAGTCAACAACAGCTCTGAAATTAATGAGTAGCCAGTCACCTGAAACCGGAGGAATGTGTACAGGTCAATGTCTTTTTGATACTCCCGGTCACTCAGATAATTTCTTTTGTAGTTCTTTTACCTGACCAACTGAAATTAAAGAGAAGAAACTATAACAAGAACCAACTAAATGGTCAAACTAAATATTAGCCCTTGCTATTACTTGTTTCTGTGCGATTACATCATGGCTGAGACAGCACTCTCTCTGAAGAGAACACGCGGCACGTTTCTGATGCCTGCCACCAGAGATGGACGTGAGGCAACCCATCTCTACAGCCTCCCGTATTTCAGGTGGATTCTGGGAGCGCTCACCTCCTACCCATGAAGTTGGATCGTAATCTAACCGGACAATTATCTGCAAGACTTAGTAATAGCACAGTTCTGGATCTCAGAAATCCCATGTTCCACGCGAGTATCTGCTCTGCAGTGAGTCTTGCCATGTGGCAAGGCATGAAGCTTTAGAGGTGTTGCAAGGGATAGTAAAGCAAGGGAAAAAAAAAGTTCCCCAAAGATGACACACAGCATTTGCGCCTTGAGCTGCCGAATACAAAGCTAAGCATTACCTCTCAGATCCTGAAGGCTGAGGACTGCAGAGCATGAATTTACTCCAGGCCCTCTGCTTACTCAAAGATTCTACTGGGCGAAGTTAAATATCGTACTCCAGCACCAGGACTCGTGTTGAAGTTTTCAGAACTAAGTGATGATGTGGCTGAAATTACTTCCTATTTCTCACCAGTAGGGACACACCCTATCAAACTGAACAGTATGTCAGAAACATGAGAAAATCACCCCGAATGCATTTCAGAAGCGATGCATGTCCCGCCAGCTCTGAAGATTCACCACTACCCTCCTTCCTTATAAGCTTTAAGTGACAGTACTTTACATGCCATTCAAGTTCTTATTTTGCCTCTTCCCTTTAGTTCTGAACTTTATCCCTTATTTTAAAAGAATGTGAACACCAAAACCACAAAATACCACCAAACCCCACCCAAACCATCATTCAGAACGCGATACGATGGCACAGAGCAATCAAGCTAGAAACTGAACATCCATAAGATCCATAACCAAACTGAGACCAGCAACACAGTTCCAAGCCAAAAGCCTGCTGTGGGGCGGTACCAAGCAGCATGGCTGCCTGTGGCAGAATTATCAGAATCAACGGGAGGCCCTACAGCTCCCAAGCGAGCCACCCAGATGCTTCCTAATGGTCAGCTTATTTTCAGAGCCAGAGACGCCAAGACCTGCTGTACTCCAGATTCTGAACTTCACCAAGTCCTCTTACTGCCCTCTACATGACAAGTGTGCAAAACTATTTTTTAAACTAGGAAGTAATATTACTAGGTTCGCAGTGCTCCTTGCATTTGCTGCATTACGACAGTAAGCGACTGACTGCAGGAGTTACCAGTCACTGTGCCCAGACAGCTTTTAAACTACTAATGGGAAACTCCACCTTTTATTTTATTTTCCTTGACTTTTGGAATGGGAATCAGACAACCCCTCTCTCAGGAGAGACTGCCTTAAGCCTGCTCCCAGCTCTCCTTTGGTTCCTTGGGGAACCAGTGCTTTCTTGTAGTGTCCACTAAGAGCCTGAAAGAAGCATCTTGAGAGAATCAACTTGGGAATGACCAGAAATTGTTCGGGGTGTGTCAGCCAAAACGCACACTTTCAGTGAGATCACCAACTTTTAAAAACTTATTTTTCTGAATGAAAGAAACCTCCAACCACTTGATTTTCTCCCGCAGGAAATACAAAAATAGAAAAAGAAAGATCACAAGTGACTACAACCACCCTGCTGAATGAAGGGGAACTGGAGCTCTCACTAATGCAAATGGTTCCACACCAGTGAGTCCCAGACAGCTAAAACCCTGCAGATAGGACACAGAGTACAAGTAGTTAACTCTTTGCAAGTGGACCATAAATACGTCAACTGCTTCACGTACCTTCTTTGGGTGCTTTCCATCATCCGCAGTAACGATGACAGAAGAAACCTTATGCTGGGAACACAAAGAGCAAGCTCATAGGAGTCAGTGTTCACAACCAAGGAGCTGCTCTTAAACTATCATCTCCCCTGTAGTGCAGAGGGAGGCATTTCTTACCCCTATGTAAGGGATTGCCAGACCGTCACTGCAATTACCTCCCAAACCTTCAGTATTTCATCAGTTGGGTCACAGAGCGGTCATGAGGACAAAGATGCTGACCCTTGCTACAAAAGCCACCTTCCTCACTGCTCTCTCACTCTGCTCTAGGAGGGAAGGAGCAGCTGCAAGCTTTTCATTTACCCTCTAAGCTGGCATCAAGCAGAAACTGCAAGGGACATGCCAGAGCACATCATGGAGTGCTGCAGTGCCCATCAGGAAAGAGAAACCAGGAACTGAGAGTCAGCAGCAGGACAGCCAAGCATTTGCCAGAAATGCAATCCAGTCAAAGGCTCAGCTGCAATCCGGACAACGCAAGTTCAAAGGTTTTAAAGCCTGCAATACAGAAAGCCACGTATCCTACCCTCAAACAAGATGTATAGGACTGACAACTTTTCTCATAGGTTGAGTTATAATAGCCAAGCCAAAGCCTGTCACGTGTGTCCCCCAGCAATTGCCTGAGCAGCACACAAGCCTTGCCTGCTCCTCAAGGGAGCATTCAAGCTCCCTTGATGCTGCCCTTCAGAAAGGAGTCTCGGGCAGGGAGCTGAACCATGACACACAGCCCTCCTCCTCCAAGTGTGGCTGCACCACAGACCTAACAAAGCTGGAACCTATACACAGCCAGCCCAAAGCCTTACCTCCAAAAAAAAAAAAAAAAAAAAAATCTCACCTCCATCAGCAAATGCCTCATTAAGAGCATGAGAA
The DNA here is from genome assembly GCA_013399715.1 of Alectura lathami. Classification (NCBI taxonomy): domain Eukaryota; kingdom Metazoa; phylum Chordata; class Aves; order Galliformes; family Megapodiidae; genus Alectura; species Alectura lathami. The sequence continues at coordinate 77,298 of VXAV01004867.1, read as the reverse complement.
CAGATATCTTCCAGCAAACCAGCCAGCACCTTTCTGAACCGCAGCAGCTGGACTTCACACACCCTTAAGCTCGGTATTTCCCACACTGGCTCGGACACCACCACCACACACAGAGGCTGCTCCCAGCATTGTCCAAACAGCGGATTTGTTACCTGGTGTGCAGTAAGCCCACGCACAGGAGTGATGATGCTTTTGTATTCAGGCCTGGGTGCCGGTGGAAGTTTCCTCACATACTTATAGTACACACTTAGGAAAAAAACCACCTAACTAATACATAAAACCCGAGTGTGAATTGACATCTTCCCCGGCAGTCATCCCAGGTCATCTGTGCCTGCGCGGGGATCCTTGAGGGTCGCTGGTGGTTGCTTGGGGGATGGTCCCCCTACCCTTTTTAGGTCATGAGTGACCCAGGAACAAAGCACACACGTCTTTCCCTTGTCAGCTCTCTAGGGAGAACAATCATCTTTGTTTGCAGCTGCCCAAGCATCTATCGCAGACAAAACATGTATCAATCAAAAGTTATATATTAATGCAAGTCTTCACTGAGGCCCCTTGATCTTAGGTCTCTACGCCTATGTTAATTTCACTAAGGCTGCCTGACCGCAGGACTTCATGCTCCTGTTGATTAGATACCATCAATGCCTCTCGTATTTTCCAAGGGGAGATTATCTTATCCATCGTATGCATCTCCCCCCTTGCAAAGTTTCAAAATACACTGGGGAATTTTGGAATATAACCACCAGCGCTGTGCTGGACCATGACAAGACCCATTTCCCTCAGTTTTTTGTACTCAACACCCCCAACCTCCAAACCTCAGCTCCTGACTTGCACCCTCACACACAGCCCCCAGCCCTGCCAGGACTGAAAGCAGGATGCCTTGAGTTGGGCCTCAACCACCCTGCCTCACACCTTCTCCTGTGTCTGGAGCCAGCAGTGTGAGGACTACACCACATGCACTCACACCTCCAGGAAGAGGCAGGAAGAGCCCCGAGTGACAGATGGGTGCCCAGCGCTGACAGCCAGCTCCAACAGCCCCAGGGTAACTTCCGTGGCTGCTGACCTCCGGAACGCGCACGCTGTTAAGGCCACGAAACTCAGCTGAGGGATCTCTAAACCATTTCCTTCCATGAGCAACGCAGAGAGAACAAATCCATGCAAAAGACCTAGATTTGAATTTCCATCTGCAATTTCCTCACTACTCTCGTACCTGATTAGTGCCCTTGTGGAATTACAGATACCTCCTCATGGGCTTCTGTCCCTCTCAGAGAGTCTTTCACATCTCCAAGATTACCTTGGCTAGACTTGTCTTAGCACCATGCTACCTTAACCTAACCTCCTGGGCTGGTCCATAGCATCCAGGCAAGCAGCTGTGGCAAAAGAGAGAAAGGAGCCCAGTGACAGCAGGAGGCAGCACCATACATCAGTGATCACACCAAACACATCGTGCCGCCAAGCCATGAACCCAGCAAAGCCCGCTGCAGCCCCTCAGCTTGCCTGCTCACCTCCCAGCCACCAGAAGCACAACTCCAGCCTCCCAACAGCTCAGCCAGCACAGCTTTTTGTCCTCTTATTTTTCAGCTTTTATTCCGTTTCTTAGACACAAGCAGGAGAAAGCAGACTTTACGCTGGTCCTCAATACCAAGGATCATTCACAGATGGCTAGGCCTCATGCTAGCGATGTAACCACCCAACACAAGGGCAGTGTCCAGGCTTCTCTCCCCTCTACTTGCTATCTCAAGAAAAACAAAAAACAGAGAGAAACACACAAACTATGATTCCCCTTACACTCACAGTAGGATGAAGACCTGCTGCAGTAAGTACGGCCCTATCTGAAGTGTATTTCTTAATGAACCACTAAACAAGTTGTAATTCCTTGAGATGCACAGAAAGTATTCCTCTGCCCCTGTGTATTTGAACAAAAGAATAAAAATATCTGAGCAGATCTACTGGGCATGTAACTTAAGCTCTGTGTGCTCTCATTTAAAACTAACCCACTTAATGACACTAATTAGCAGGCAACGCCTCACCTTCGTAGAAAACAGACCACAATGTCAACTTGAAGAGACTGAGCAGGGTAAGTCTACATCACACAGCAAACTATGTATTTCAGTCTCTAATCAAAACTGAGGTCGCCATCAGGGTGAGGGAGGGGATCGTCCCCCTCTGCTCTGCCCTCTTGGAGCCACACCTGCAGTGCTGCGTCCAGGCCTGGGGCCCCCAGCACAAGAAAGTCGTGGAGCTGCTGGAGCTGGTCCAGAGGTGGCCACAGGAGTGCTCAGAGGTTGGAGCACCTCTCCTATGAAGAAAGGCTGAGGGAGCTGGGCTTGGTCAGCCTGGGGAAGAGAAGGCTCCAGGGAGACCTCACTGCAGCCTTCCAGTATCTAAAGGGGGGGATCTACAGGAGAGCTAGGAAGAGATTCATCATCAGGGAGTGTAGTGATAGGACGAGGGGTGATGGCTTTAAAATAAAATAAGGTGGATTTAGATTAGACATTAGGAAGAAATTCCTTACTCAGAGGGTGGTGAGGCCCTGGCACAGGCTGCCCAGAGAAGCTGTGGATGCTCCATCCCTGGAGGTGTTTGTTCAAGGCCAGGCTGGAAGGGCCCTGGGCAGCCTGATCCAGCGGGTGGCAACCAGCCCACGGCAGGGGTTGGAACTGGGTGGGCTTTAAGGTCCCTTCCAACATAAAGCATTCCACAATCCTATGTTAAATATATTTTTAAATGCAAAAAGCACAACCTATAAGCATATCGACTAGCCTTTCTATAATGCACTGAATTAAAGATCTTCAACACATGTCTGTTACAGAGCCTTACATTTCACCACAATATCCCCAGCCATGGCTGCCTGCTGGGCTCTAAAGAGACTTCAGAAGCATGTTAAAAATTCATGCCTTCGTCGTCTTAATATTTAAGCT
>VXAV01004867.1:37526-71985 GCA_013399715.1 Alectura lathami | reverse complement strand
CCCGCAGCCAGGCTGGCGGCAGCCCCGGTGCGGCCGTGTCGCGGGGTGCTGCGGCTGGGCCTGGGCCCAGCACGGGGCGTGCAGCCAAAAGGCTCACCAAGGCCTCACAGGCCAGAGGCGCTGTGGTGGAGCTCATGGCACCATATTGGCTCCTGTGGTGCTTGGGCAAGGCCGCAAGACCCCGGGCAGGTCAAGTGTCCGTGCGGCTGGCCTGCAGGTGTGGTGGCCATTGCTCGCTTGTCCCTTACTGCAACACTTAATCCAGGCATGTAGGTAGCGCCGCGCTCCACGCCTACATTGCCTCTCCTCTGGTTCTTGGAGTGCCCAAGCATGTGCTCCAGCTCTCTGCTTCTCCAGAGATACGATCGAGCCCAGCAACATGAGCAATATGAGCTCCTCTCTGGGCTGCGGGGATACACCCCCTTGCTTGTCAGTCACCATAGCCGGCTGGCCTAACAGGTTTGGCGTTTGGGCCAGTGCTCCCTTCGGGAGCCACGCACGGCAGGAGCGCACACTGGCAGATGAGGAAGCCTTTTCAAAACGGAGTCACTTTTATGGTAGGAAAGCACAAAAATTGGTTCAGCGTGGCACAAAAACACGGGTAAAATGAGATGCTGACGTTCTCAGCTTCAGGCTGTTAGACATCTGAGGCTGTTGATCAAGGGCTGTGAGCAGTACCATTTTGATGCGTTGTCAGATCAAGCCTTAATATACAGTGGACTGAGCTCAGGCACGGGCAAACACTTTAGTTTTAGCCTGAGCACAGGACTGGTGCTGGTTTTGCGTTTTCACAGGAGCTGCAGGAAGGTGGGCGATATCTGATACAGCCTCGCTACTGCCGCACAGGCAGGCGACATCTGATCTGGTGTAGAGCTTGCCAAAACCAAGCTTGCTTGTCAACATTCTTTTTTTTTTTTTAAAAAAAAAAAAAAAGGAAAACAACAACAACCACCTCAAGGGAGAAAACAAGCCAGAGTCAGTACCGTGTCTTATGGCCTGTTCCCCTGCACTTCCCCCCGCACAAACCTGGGCCAGTGAGGACTCCCGCAACCTGGAGGGCTCTGCCAGCAATGTGGGGTACAAGGTGCCTCCTACAACACGCAGGATTGTCGCTGCATGGCTTCATTCTCCAGACCAGGAAAATGGGACTAACAGGAGAGGATTTGGTTTTATTCCCTGCTGCAGCTGGTGTAATGGTTTGGCTCCTCCCTGTGTGCAGGGAGGTGAGCACTGCCCTGAAACCTGAATAAGCAGACATCTCACCTGCAGCAAGAAGTGGTCCGAAGGAGGAAGTATGGCCAACCCACCTCTATGTGCATGTGGTAAACTTGCACATTACGGGCACTAAACACAGGGGTCTCCATGGTTGGGACCGTGTTGTCTAGGAAAGCAGGAAGTTAAACACACTTTACAAATTAAATTAATATCACGCCGGTGTCTGTTAGTAGTTCCCCAGCATCATTGTTCCCCATCTCTAAATGGTGAAGGCTATCCTATTGCACAAGGCTTGGCAATTACTACTTATTAAGACTAATTATTTTAATCTATTTCCATGTTTTTTTTTCTAATTACGTATCATTAGAATAGAGAATAGCTCTTGTATTCCTTTAATGTTTAATTTAGTAAACGTTCCCTTTGGAAACAGTGGCTGTGGTTTGCATGCTAAATACTTGGAAATTATGGATGGAAGTAAGCTAGAATTCAGAGGTATCAGGCAGATGTCACCTGTCTGTTCTTCTGAGCACACGTTTCATTTTCCATGTAAAACTTTACCATTGGAGCTAAACTTTGCTGAACCGTGTTGATATTTTTTTTTTAAAAAAAGCGGACATAAAATTTTCCTTGATCCCTGGCAAGGCCAGCTCCCAAAACTCCATCTTTCCCATGCTGCCAGGCTCGCCACCGCTTCTGCATACTTGTTCTCCACTGAGGTGCACTAGGCAAATGAAATTAAGGCTCTTTTCAGGGAGTGGATCAGCTTAGTAGCCCTACGCAGTTCATTTTGTGTGTGTAGACACAGCCTGTAGATGGTAATGCGCGAAGGAGAAAGAGCACATCGGGGCAGTGAGAGAGGCTCTGTCTGGTGGGGCAAACGGCTGCAAAGGGCAGATCCACTGCCAGGAGCTGCTGTCTGAGGGCAGTGGGGGTTTTATCAGCCAGCCTCTCCTCATGCCCTGTAGGGAAATGCCTAGTCTGTACCTCACTATTTCATTACGCTTCCTGATAAGACTTGCTGGGCTTCATTAACTTTGATCTCTGCTTTTAGAGGAGTTTCACATTCGTGCTTTCATTTTCCCATCTCTTCCAGCCCTATCCATTCCTTTTCCTCTTTGAGTTACACCAAAATACTTTTGGCAAACCACAGAGCAGGTCTGCTGCCTTGATGCACGAGTGAGCCTCCTAAGTCTTTGCAGACACACAAGTTTGCTGCTTTTAATGAAAATATAGTACTGCTGTCCCTCGGCAGAACACAGTTAGCTAAAGCTCTCAGCCCCCAGTGAGGTGGTGTCAGCTGTTCCTCTTTCTTATAAAAACCTGAGATACCGGTGCTAAGATCAGCTCCTGGGGCTACTTTAAATCTGAAACACCTCGTCCAGACAAGGAAGAACTTGGTCCAGAATAAAGTAACAAAACAAATGTCAAGTTGTAAGAGCTTTATTCAACAGCTTTCTGCAGAGCAGTGGTATTTTTCAGCCGAGGCTCAGAGCAGCAGATAACAACTCCCTCCTCAACTGAGGAAGTAAGTCCCGCATTATTTAGCGTTGAAACTTCAGGAAAGCTGTAAAGCATTCGTTTAATTAAGACCCGAAGGAATGTGAGAGGCTGGTGGATGGCACGACTCGGCTCCGATAGCATCACCAAATTACTCCTTAAAGAGAGCCTTCAGCGAGCCTGCAATCTCATGACGTACGGATGTCTGCGTGTTTTATTTACGAGGTTATCGCGGCTTTCCTGTAACAACTTGCAGCAGCCGTGCCATTGCCGCTGGGCGTACGGCCTCTGTAAACGTGGCCGGATTTCTGCAGCTTCGCAGTGAAAACAGTCTCAGTGGAGGAATCAGTCCCAGCGTGTGACACAAATGCCGGTAACAGAGGATCCCAAAGCAGCGGCTCTGCACCGTGTCGAGCACCCCACGGCCACAGCAGCCGAGCTGGGGACAGGGAGGTATGGAATGGCCGCATGGGCAGGACCGGAGCCTGGAGAGGGAGCAGGTGGAGCAACTGCAACGAAGCAGTGGAGGAGAGAGCAATTTCAGAACGTGCGGCTTGATGGGACGCTGTGGGCGTTACTCATTTCTCTGAAGAGTTTTATTAGTCATCAGCTGGCGGCGAACACGTGCGCAGCATCCTGGCGTTCTTCGGTGACGGTGACCTTCAGCCATCGCTCTCCCCCTCCCGCCTCCTCCACCTCATTTATTGGCTAAATCCACCAAGTTTCGTTCACTATGGGGCACTTTCAGCCCTAAACAGCATTGGCCCAAGCACAAAAGCATAAACTAACCTTGTCAAAATTCAGGTTTTAATGCAACTTTCCTGCCAAAAGGAAAGAAATGCTGATGCAGCCTTCACCTGGGGAGGTTTTGTCCATTTCTGGCCAGGACTGTATGGACTCATCCACACTGCTGTTTTGTTTCTCTGGCAGCAATGGTGTGGAGAGTCTTTGTCAAGGAGCTGCGAGAACAAACTCCTTCCAGCAGGCACCCACAGGAATTTGTATTCTCTTGGATTTAGGTATTTGAACTGCTAAGAGGTTTAAGAAAAGGAAGAAAAAGGAAAGAGTGAAAGCTGTTCTTTGCCCAAGATCTCATGCCAGGAAAATAAGGAGGAACTCCATAGAATTTGTTGGAACTAAGCCCCCATAGCTCCGCATGTTTACCATCTTAATAACAGCATTTCAGACGGTGTTGCCATCTGTATTTTAAGAGAGAGAAGTTATTCTGACAAAGGATAAGGATGTGACCATAATGTTAATATCGTATTGTCACAGATACTGCCCTGATCCTGCCCACTGCGCTGCTCATTTATTGAACTTGGTGAATGTAGCTTTCACAGAAAAAATGAGGAAGTACTGCTGGAGCAATTTCCCTGATTGCGAACATAATTCACACCCATTATGTTTTTTCTCCAGCTATGCAATTCAAGGTTCTTGGGTCCCTTCCTGTACAGCATCAATTGCCTACAGTTGCCACTGACTTCAGGTTACGCATTTCAAACACAGCGAGAAGATAGGGGTGGTAACGCAGAGCTTGCTGTTCGGGTTATTTACGTAACTATTTTAAAAATTTATTCTTAGAGCAAAGACTTCATAAGGCACGCAGCTCATGGCTCACCATTTCCTTCTATTCATTGCATCTCTCCTGGAAAAGTTGTTTTCTACTCTGGAAGTCATTAAGGCTTGATTTCAGCAGGGATACACTTCTGTTTTTGTAAAGCTCCCTAGTGAACGTCGCACACCAATTTCCAGAGCATTGCAGACTTCAGGTGATCATGCAGCCCTGTCATTTCAAAACATTCCTGCCTCAGTCCCGAATCATTAGAAGTGCTATCAGATGTGTTACTATGCTTCAGTACTACAAGCTGGAGAACAAACAAGGCAACTGAGACAGAAACGAGCCAAAAATTATTCAGGCGGTCAAGAAACCATTTCCTTGGTTTTCAGGTAATTGTTATAAAAGCTTAAGCATCCTTCTGTTCGTGTTTCTGCCTGCAATTTTAAGCTTTTTTACACTTCGCATGTTGCTACAGCAGAGAAGTTAAATTGGCCAGCTGAGTGAACAGCAGCACTTATTTTTCAGCCGTAAGGGATCATAACGATAAGATAAATGCTGGGATTAAGAACTGGGGGAGAGAAGAACATTGTGGCAGTATGGCTGCCACTAAGAGCATAACAAAAATGCATTTGAGTATCTTAGGGTTATGATTATTTTTGCAATTGCAATCACAATCTATATTTTCCAAATTTTAGTGTAGTGGCCTGGCAGTAATACATTTTTCAGAATGTAATACTAATACTGCAAAACAGCGTCCCAAAGCGTCAGGTAACTGATGCATGTACACAGAGGCAGCACAGGCCAACGACCACTTTTCACCTTGATTTGGGAGGCAACCAATGGCTCGAGCAGCATCCTTCTAAAATGAGGGCAAGAGAAGAGAGTTTTTCGGTCTCTGCAGTGGTCTTGCCCAGGGAGGGAGAGGGGAGGAGCAAGGAGGCAGACCCACAATCGCTGCAGCAGCAGAAGCAGCGTGTCCCCGCTAACCCACGTGCCGCCTACAAGACACCTTTCTCTCGTTTGTCCGGTACGGCACATGGGCCGTGGCTGGGACAAAACAAGATACAGACCTCACGGAGTAAATCATCACTGGCCTTGAACGTTAACCTGTTTGCATTTTCGTACCCTTTCAGCGGGTAAGACAACGAGTTGGTCACATCAGCGATCTTACAGCTGCTAACGGCAAACACGGCTCAGCGGACACCGCTGTGGGAGAACAGGGTCCCTTCACCAAGAGAGGCACCTGCTCAGGGGGCTCAGCTGCTCTCCTGAGAGGACAGAGCCTTCCGGACATCAGCTAGCTTAATGGGAAGGAACCTACGATGGGCGTATTTCACACTGTGGATTGGAAGGAGCTGAGCAAAAGCCAGGCCCCGCAACAGGCTGCCGAGCCCTTCCTGACACATGGCTCAGGACTCATCCGCGGTTGCGTGCAACAGAGGGCACGCAGCTGCACAGTGGGGAACGCGATGCAAGGAGGGGAGCACAGCTGGAGCCCCCACGGTAAGTACACCTCCCACTAGGCTGCACAGGCTGCTTTGCAGCTCCCAGCTGCCCGGGCACCCCATGCTCCTCTGTCCGGCCGTGACTGACCCTGGGGCAAGGCCACTGCACTCCCTCAGGCACACGGGGCCGTGGAGCAGCCCAGGAGCTGCAGTGGCACAGCGCTGATGCCTGAAACACAGGCCTGATGGTGGCAGGGGCACCTGGGCAGCCAGCCACCTGGACAAGCTGTCTGCTACAGCTAACGAGGCTGTCAGCAGGGAGTCACTTTGAGGTGACAAGGGGGAGATCCGCCCTCCGCTGGCCAGAGTAGCAGTTTGTGCTGCTGCTGTTCCTGTCTCCACGCAGATCATTTGCACAAATCCCCCGTTCCTGGGCCTTTATCACTAGATGCAAATGCAGCCTTAGGGTCTGGATCCACCCAAGCTGGTGCTGCTCTGTTTGGAAATGTGGGAACTTGGAAGCCAGCAGGGCTGCTCGAGGCCCCGCGAGGCCTGAGACAAGCTGTGGGTGTCATTTCCCAGAGTAATTCCAAGGAAAACACTGATCCTAATCAGAGCGTTACTGTGATGCCCAGTTACATTACATGCATTATTTACTTCAGTATTAGGAACTTACTGATAACTTACTACTTATTAGTAGCTTTTGAATAAGTTACTTATCAGGAACTTACTAATAAGTTACTTACTACTAGTAATAACTTACTAGTTATTGAAAATAGATCTGGAAAAAGACATTAGCTGTGTCAGATTCTCCTTGGTGCTTAAGACAGCTACATTTGCACTATTTCATTGTGCTGTGTTAGCGCTATGTATTACTAGCAAATACTATGTGCTAGCCTAACTTTAACAACTTTTTTTTTTTTTCATTTTAGTAATGCAGTTCTAGTGTTTTAGTCCGTCTGAGTTCTGCTTCAGTCATTCCTTGACAGTCACCCCTGTTTTGCAGATCACTTTATAAAAGTAATCTGAAAACCAAAAATCCTTTCACCCATTTATAAAAATCCATTTAAGGACCATGGCTTTAGTCTTTTTAGCACAGTTTTTTTATCACAGCTTGATTCTCAAACGCTTAACAGTAGAAAAACTCTACCAAGGATGTGTGTGAATCACTGGTGATCTTTCACCATGGTTTCAAGACCACTGACAAATTTAAAATAAAGCTCTCTGGGCTGAGCTGAATCACAGCAGCAAGCATTAATATTGATGCAAAGAAGTTGTATCATCTAAAACAAAAGGTGGAAGTGATTTAACCTTTCAAGTAACAGTACGTGCTTCAGATTTCAAGCCATTTTTTAAGGTTACATTTGAAAGCAAACAAAATATGTGAGGCCTTTCCTGATAAATGCTGACTTACGAGGCCTCGTTTAATCTTAGTAAGTGAGTGGACAGATCACATTCAGCAGTTAAAAAGAGTGAGATGAACTGTCACCATGGAAAATATTAATATACTATGATATCGTATTTATCATATAGTATTTATAGTATTTATCATATTAATATAATATGATAAAAGTAGATTTCCTAATTTCACATTTTCACCACAGTTATGATTCAAAATAAAAAAAAATTAAAAGTTATTTGCAGAAGGTTTTTCCCAACATTTCACAAGAATACTGACAGCAGCTCTGAGCCGGCCACTCTCTACACGCTAGTATGTGCATTCAGCTTGAGGAGAGCACTGACGGTAAGGACACCCTTACAGAACAGACCTCGCACACTCAGTGCGACAGCATCTGCTGGCCACGGCTCCCAGGTTCTCTTTTCCTCGTTTTCTTTCCCAAGTAATACCCCAGAGAGCAGAAGCTGAGGCTGCAGACCATTTTGTACACTGCCACGAGCCTTTCGGATGCCACAGCTGGAAGGCCCTCACCTTACAGCTCTTCTGCCGCACATTTCTTCTGTGCTTTGGCAAGAGCTCAGAAAGCAAATTCGTCTATGGAAAAGGAAGTAATGGCTGAAAGCCACACCTCCTTTCACTATCACGCGCTTCCTCAGAAAACATCTCAGAACAAACTAACACGCAGGTATTTTTAAATTAGTCTATTTTTGCTAGGAGTAAAAAAAGCTAAGAAACAAAAGTCAGATTCATAAATGAAAATGTATTTCACCTTTATACATGCTATACATGTCATGCAAATAAAGAAATCTACAGGTTATACAAGGACACCATAATCAAGTATCATGTGACATCTGTCAAACACAATGCACCACAGCAAAACAAACGGTTTGGTTTTGTTTGTTTATTATTTAAGAAATAAATGAAGGACTAGTTTGGAAGACACAGTACCATGCTACAGCTTACTGCACGGTCAAAAGGAATTTCTTTCTGGAGAACACCAACATCAATAGCTGGATTGCTGTAGGTATGCTTTCTTTATACATCGCACGTAATTTCATTGGTTACTTCCCATTGCTGTCTCTGAAGAGCACGAGAATGGGGCTACAACTGAGCTCAAGCTACGCTTTGAACTCCCTAACACATAAAAAAACCCAAAGTTTCCACTTCTTTTTGTGTTAGCTTCCAAAGAGAGCTGTATTTATAATTTATTTTTATAAGGACCTGGACAAAAGTGTCCTCAAAGCAGCACATAATCTAGCATAAAGTTATCATAGTTTACCAACAGAAGTAACGATTACACTGTATGGCACGTAATGTCTGCACGTGATACATCTCGATGTGAACGTTTCCATACAGATGCCGATAGGATATGAAGTAGGCTAGCAGTGGTCACTGTGTGTCTCCCAGCCCTTGTATTTCTGCTGCAACATTCCTGTATTATTTTGCTGCCGACTGTATCTTGCTTTGTTGAGCCTGTGAGGAAGACAAAACACTTCCCCACACGACAGCAAGCCTGCTGGTACCGATCCAGTATCTGCATCTTCAGAGGGAACACGCTACCTGCCCCCGACGTACCGTTTGCATCTACTACAGCTACACTATACACACTACGGGATTATACTCAGCATTTGCCTGCGCTGGTTACAGGTGGTGCACAAGCATGTTGTTGGACATGTAACTGATAGTCCTCCAGGACTGTGAGCATCAACCAGCAAGTGCCACTGGTGACTAAAACTGTCGGCACAACCCTAACAAGGTAACTCCCACGCTCTACAGTCAGAGTGAAGGTTCTTTCAGTTCCATTCTCTATTGTTCAAAGCCTTTTCAGCTATAGCTTTGAATTATACACCTGTGTAAAAGTTGCCAGTAATTCCTTATTAAAAACAAAAAAGAGAAGCAAAGAACTAAAGTACAGTGTGTCATCTCATTTCAATGCACTGTGGGCAAACTTCATCACTATTTACAGGAAAAAGATGTCTGAATAGATGCATGATAAAATTAAAGAAGAATGATTTTAAAATAAAATGCACAAGTAAAAATCACAGTGAAGTGTTCAGATGAATTTTAAATTAAAAGAAAAAAAATAAGTGCTTTACTAGCAGCTAAAGCTCAAGGTCTAATGCATACTCAGTCTTCCCTGAAACCACTGAGCTTGTAGATCACTGTTTTCCACCAAAAGCACCCAGTTATTCAACGTATTCCCTGGGAAGACAAAGTTATATTCAGCTCTGATTATTTGAAATCCAGTGTTCAAGGACTGCAGAAGCTTTTTCAAGTGACAAGCTCGTATCTGGCCGCCAGCAGCATCACAGGGATGTACATCCTCCACAGACTGCTACCTCTGCCGGTTAAAAAAACAGGAGAAGAAAACCAAGTCAGCACTGCAAGTTAGGTGGCCTCAGTTCTGTAGCTTAGAATAGACTCTTAACAGAATCGGCTGTAGCACTGTACGTTGGAAATGTCATTAAAGCCTGGCTTTGTTTTGTTTTGTTCTTTTCCCCTATGTTGTTTCTCAGCTTTCCAGGAGAGGTGATTCTACACCGTGCTGCAAGTACTTACAGCAGCAGAAGGGAGTAAGCAGCAACCACAGCTACCGCTTCCTAGCTCAGCCCCACGGTTAACTGTTTCCTTTATGCTAACATGCTCCAAAGATGCACAAGAAGGGTATTTTGTAGTGAAGAAAATGAGCTCCCTCCTCCCTATGTTCTGAATGGAGAAAGGAAATGTTTCACTTTCAGGTGCTAAGACATGCTCCCTTTACATAAAACAGAGGTGCAAATGTGAAAGACGACGCTATACTGAAACATCTCAGAGACCATGTGGAGAGAGGAAGAAAGCTGCCGTTCACAACTGCTGTGCTCTCCTGGGAAGCTCGTAAGTAACCACACCAATTTATCACTTCTCAGATGTTTATCACAATACTGTACCTTGATCAGTTCTGCTCAAAAGCGAGGCTGTCAGCAGATAGAATTAAGTGTATTTTCCTGTCCTGGACTGTTAAATCCCTCAATCAGGTTTTTGTTACAGTCATCTAGGCTAATAGTATCACTGGACATCTTGGTGTAAGTAGCTTGGCCTGTGAAATCCAGGAGATCTTCAAGAGCCTTGTTATTACTTGTCCCATTTTGGTCCAAAGAAACACCAGGCATGAGTTCATTCATGGGTGAATATTCAGGGATAGAGATCAGTTCTTCTTTTGAAACCGGGCTATACAAAAGACACATGAAAAGAAGATGCAGAATAACAGCTGAGTACATTTTCATTAAGCAACAAATTAATCTGCTGCTTCTTATCTTTAGGCCAGCTGCGGCAAGCTTTACCTAGATGATATCCCAAACCAAACAAAAAGAGATTACCCAGCTTGGGATGAAAGGTCACACCTACTCTACATTCCTGAGGAATTAAGGTTTGTGGCACCTGTCTGAACATTAAACTCCTAAACCCCACCTTGCTGATAGTTTACAGAACTGCGTTTACTGACCACTCCCTTCAGCACCTGCAACTTTCCACTACCTGCACGTTTAATTACAAATTATTGTTACAAATTGTTGTCCTGAACCTGCAAGCATCTGCCTACAGCACTCACACTTCACAATTTAAATAAAAAGACATTTCTTAATACTTTCTGACACACTTCAGACACAGCAATCCCAAAGTTAATTTAAGAAGCACTGCAACCAGCTGAGCTTTGCGGAGACCATGAAGGCAAGTACATTTCAGTTTGGAGCAGAAAAGGCAGAGGGAGAATTTCACTGAGATTTCTACTGCCATGTGGTGGCGAAGGTGAGGGCAGCATGACTGTGCATCAAATGCAGTGACACCAAACGTAGGTGGTGCACAGTGACACTAGTAAGACAGCGGGTTTAACACGGATCAGAGAATATAATTTACCTCAGTGGGACTGAGCTGTAGAATGTGCTGCCAGATGAGGTTGTGGAAGCAAATAGTACCAGCAGATTGGAAAAGGAGGTAGAAAAATTAATGGGGAGCAGGTCCCTCAGCGAATATTAACAGGGCAGAGCAGACTTCTGCCTTCCAACATCCCTAACAGAACACTTGTGTGTGGGACTGGATTGCAGTGAGTGGTTCTCCCGTACTAGTGGTTCCGACTGATGCTCGCTGATAAACACCAATGGGCTTAAAGGACTTCTGGTTGTCCCAGCAGGGCACTTGTTATGTACCAATGCGTATTTACTGAAATACTACAACAGTATGAGAGAGTAACAGGGTGACTGAAGAAATGGAGTATAAAAATTCAATGCTCACAGTTCTGAGCTAACTTTCTCATAGCAACCTTAATCACAAACCTCCTTCTTCCCTGCAAGTCTGCCCATCGAACTCCAACCATATGTAATACAAAGGAAGTGACTACTGATTTCCATAGACTCATTCCAGTTCAGTACTTAAAATTCTAAATGCATGATTTTCTGTATTCTGTTTGTATGGACAGTGAAAAGCTTGTGCATCGTAGCTCTGCATTCTTGATACAAATAAAAAATAACAGTGGCTTCTGAACAGTATCTGCTTTCACAGTAAGGCACTCTAGATTCTGAGAACTATATGAGAAGTCTGGACAAATTTGTGCGGATCTGTAGGAATGGTAGGAAGATTTCGAAGTTCCCCCACACCTAAATATGTGAAACAGAGATGAGGTCCAGACTCCTGTCTGAAACAACCGATTCGCATCTTGACAGAACTGGAACACACAACTGCAGACATGCCCCCGGCTCTGTTGCGGGGCAGGTGAGCAGTAAAGGAGTAAGAACTAACAAATGAAACGGGAAACTGTGTGTGCCTAACACGAATTTCACCACCTCCATGGGTAGACACGGTCTGTACCTCACATCCATTGACTGAACCTCATCTGCTGAATCTTCCATGCTGTTAGATTTCCCATCAACAGCTTCCAGCTGAATAAGGCCTGGAACTGACTTTAGTCCATTAGCAACTACATCTTGGGACGGGACCACAGAGGCAGCACTTTCTAAGCTTTTACTTTTCAGGCATGTTGCCAGTCCATTGATCTCTACGAAAGAAGGTCAGAAATTATGACAGTAGCAACATTTATTTAAATCGCTTTTAAAACATCACAAATGCTTTTACGTTATAGAGTAGAAAGGAGGACTGACAATGCAGGAGGACTCAGTTTCATCTATGACTCACTCTCTCATCCTTTCAGTCCTCCCTTCCACTCTAAATTGTGCTTTATGCTCCATCTTTTAAATTTAATGAAACAGGAAAAGGATGCATAATCTTTTCTGTCATATACTAAAAGCCTTAACCTGGGGAAGTAACCTACATGTAGATTAATCCCACAGCTATTTTTTCAATTAATGCTTAAAACACATAAGCTGTTTTCATCAAGCCAAATTAGATCTTATTTTCATGTGAGATTCAGAGCAATGCTATAACAAGCTTGCAAGCTTGGGTGTGTGCCAGAAAATTTTTACCTATAAAACTCGAACGTAGGTTGCAGCAGGCAAACCAGCAGCAGACTGGAACTTCTCATTTACAGAAATGCTTTCTCAGGTACTAAATGCAGGAGAAACTTTCTTCTGCTTCTGTGGCAGAACAAAGGTGAGTCTCCGGTTTCTTGCATTTGCGACTGACACAAACCTAGCTATTTCAGATAAAAATCTGTGATAATACACAGCCTTGGTCTGAGCAAAACTCTGAAAGGCACTAGTTATGAGAACACGCCAGAAACATATGACAAGTTTTACCTGGCTGGTTAAGAACAAGGGCGTTTGGTTGCTTTTCCACATTCAGAGTTGATGGTATCTCCAGTTTTGGCTCTTCCTTCTGTAATCAAGGAACGAATCAACTGTATTAGACAAAGCAGTGTAACCTTCATGGAACTGCCTGTGCTCGAAGACTGTGGCAGTACACAGGGCCAGGGGTGGTCAAAGCTGATCAACAGCATTAGAGGATTTTTTTTTTCATTTAATATTAAGCAAGGTTTTTTTTATTTACATTATTATTTTTACTTCTAAAATAAAACATTCTCCAAAAGCAACTGAAAAAACAGTGTCCTTATTAAACTGCCTACAACAGAAATAAAATCTTAACTGTCCATCACCTCCTAGCTGGACACAAATGCCTTGTTCTCAAAAACTACATTCCTGGTAAGCTTAACATGGAGAGCTCAGTAACTAAATTCACTGGCTGGTACAAAGCAAGAGAGTCCTGAGAGAACTGGCTGATGCAGTCGCCAAGCCGCTCTCCATGACACTTAAAAAGTCATGGCAGTCAGGTGAAGTCCCTGGTGACTGGAAGAAAGGCAGTGTCACACCCATTTTCAGGAAGGGTAGAAAGGATGAGCCAGGGAACTACCGACCTGTCAGCCTCACAGCTGTGCCAGGGAAGATCGTGGAACAGATCCTCCTGGAAGCTGTGCTAAGGCACATGGAAGGCAGGGAGGTGATGTGAGACAATCAGCATGGCTTCACCAAGGGCAGGTCCTGCCTGACCAACCTAGTGGCCTTCTACGATGGTGTAACTGCATCGGTGGACAAGGGAAAAGCCACTGATGTCATCTGTTTGGACTTCAGGAAGGCCTTTACACGGTCCTCCGTAACATCCTTCTCTCTAAACTGGAGAGATATGGATTGGATGGGTAGACTCTTCGATGGATGAGGAACTGGTTGCTAGATCGCATCCAGAGAGTGGTGGTCAATGGCTCGATGTCCAGATGGAGATCAGTGATGAGTGGTGTCCCTCAGGGGTCTCTTCTGGGACCAATGCTCTTTAATATCTTCACCACTGACATCGACAGTGGGATGAAGTGCACCCTCAGCAACTTTGCAGATGACACCAAGCTGTGTGGTGCAGTCGATACACCTGAGGGATGGGATACCATCCAGAGGGACCTACACAGGCTGGAGCAGTGGGCCCAGGCTAACCTCATGAGCTTCAACAAAGCGAAATGCAAGGTCTTGCACCTGGGTCACAACAACCCCCCCACTATCAGTACAAGCTGGGGGATGCAAGGGTTGAACAGAGCCCTGCAGGAAGGGACTTGGGGGTACTGGTGGCTGACAAGCTGGACATGAGCCAGCAGTGTGCCCTCGCAGCCCAGAAAGCCAACCGCATCCTGGGCTGCATCCAAAGCAGCGTGGCCAGCAGGGCAAGGGAGGTGATCCTGCCCCTCTGCTCTGCGCTGGTGGGACCCCACCTGGAGTGCTGCGTCCACATGGGGAGTCCTCAGTGCAGGAGGGACATGGACCTGTGGAGCATGTCCAGAGGAGGGCCACAAAAATGATCCAAGGGATGGAACACCTCCCCTGTGAGGACAGGCTGAGAGAGCTGGGGCTGTTCAGCCTGGAGAAGAGAAGGCTCCGGGGAGACCTGATAGCGGCCTTTCAGTATCTAAAGGGGGGCTACAAGGAAGAAGGGGACAGACTCTTCAGCAGGGTCTGTTGTGATAGGACATGGGGAAATGGTTTCAAATTGAGAGAGGGGAGATTTAGGCTAGACACAAGGAAAAAAATTTTTACAGGCTTTTCACACCTTGCTAGGCACGGAAGGAGGTACATGTACAGCAGTTGCATAAAACTATTTTTCTGTACCAGTGACACAACAATAACAGGAAGTCAGTCTCAGTTCCAAAATGCAACTAAAATCTGGGTGTAGACAGTAGCTAAGTACTATCATGGAAAAAGCTAGGTTTTAATTTTCACATGTGAGTTTTTTTTTTTTTTTTTTAAATAAACAAACAAATCCTGAAATCACACACAGTTTCATACCTTTATTTCTGGTGTTTCATTCCTCCTTGTTCTCTTCATTATTTCATCTATTCTCTAGAAATCAAAATAAATTGGAGGGTAAGAAGGCAAGCAGAATATTTAACACAACAGACTGATAAAAGGAGGAAAAAAAAAGACAAAGAAGTCTTGTCATGACAAGACTTTGTCTCCTGAAAAAGAGAGAATAAGTAAGAAAAGTAAACACAACAAAACAGCTGGGAACTGGCTTTCAGTATTACAGCTCAGGAATCATGATTTTCTCACTAGATGCAAACTACAGACAAACATTTTAAATAAAAGATATTTGTAGTTTTGAATTGTGCTCAGCTTTGGAACAAGAGATTTTTTAAAAAACAACAGCTACTACTTTCACCTAGTTGCTTTTCCTATTACCAAACAGTTGCCTTAAAAATAATTAGGGTTTTTGGAATGGAGGAGTCAAATGAAATATCTGAAATTATTCTTGCTGGAATTCCAGAAGGTTTTACCCTAAAACCTTTTTTTTTCTTCTTTGTTCTTTAAAAACCAACAGCAACAACAACAAAACCTTTCCAACAAGCCTTGTTTCTTTGCACTAGTGTGAAGGGAAACTTTTTCAGATGTAAAGACACGTTGCTTTGGTATTCTGATCTACAACAGCACCATGCCCCCAGCTCAGCAGCAAACAGTTCAAAATAACTTATTGGAATCACGTATACGGAAAGGTCTTCTGTAACCAGAAAGGGGCTCGGCAGCTCTGCAGCTGTTCTCTCTTGCCGCACAGCTGTAGGTAAAGCTAAGCAATGCAGTCCCAGCCATTTCCTTGTGCAAAAAACAGTTGCGGTAGACAGGCCTGCTGCCTCTGCATGACGTAACCAGAGACAAGCCATGTGGGAGGAAACCTGTTGGTTAATCCCATGAACTTTCTCAATTTAAAACACAGAGCTTTTGTTGAGTAAGTTTGAAAACAAAGTCACTCGTGTTCCGCAGCAGTCTGTGAAGTCTTGAGCTGGGTGGCAATCCCCATTTGCCTTGGCACGCTGCTCCCTGTTTGTCTCAGGCATGTAACTGTGTGGGTACAGGCTAATCCTCTGCTTGTTCTCCACGTAGGAGAAAGTCATTTCCCTCAGGCAATTCCACTTGGTTACAAACGCTGACGCTGATGCAGACGTTCCCCTAACTTGCAAGAAGCAAATACAAATCAAGCATAGGTATCAAGCTGTGATCCCCCCAGATGATCATTTCTGGGTACCACTGGCTACTTCCTGGGTTATGTATTTGAACAAGAAATGAAATTATCGCTTAGGTATCTACCTTCTTCCGCTCCAGTCTTTCTTGCTCAATTTGCTGCATGATTTGTTCCCTTTCCAGACGAAGTTGTTCAGCTGCTTCACGGGCTTTGATTTCTGCTTCTTCCCTCTAATCAAAATGTGTAAAATATGTTAGGTCCGTTATTTATTTCAGGTTGATTACTACATAGTGTAAAGTATTTTATTTTTCTGCATATATACATGTATACATGTATACATATATATTTGTGTTTGAGATGATACCTGTTTCTCAAGTTTGGCTTGGAGCTCCTTTTCTTGCTTTTCTTTCAGCATTTGTTCTTCCTCAGCTCTCCTCTTGGCTTCCTCTTCTGCCTTTTTTCTAGCTGCTTCTTCTTCACGTCTTCTTTCCTCCTCTTTCTTACGAGCCTCTTCCTCAAGACGAAGTCTTTCTTCTTCTGCCTTTCTTTTCTGTTCTTCTCTTTCAAGCCTGCAAAAAAAAAAAAAAAAAGATGTTTAAAAGGTTTAATCTTGTTTAACGTAAATCCTGTTGTACGTATGGCACACAATCAGCATTAACTAATTATGCATCAGTACCAAGGACACAAGAAAGAGATTGAGCACATGCCCAGAATTCAGGTTAATATCAAAGTTTTATTCCTATGAGATATTCTATGCAATAAAAATGAAATTGAAATTATACTTCCCCTTCAAAAAACAGGTTTGACTAAAGAAAAAAGAAAACATTTCCAATAGAATATAAAGAAATAATGTCCTGTACACTTCAGAAATCAAAAACATCCCTCTTCCCCCATGCTTCACTTAACTCCCAGAACACTGGTATCTACAAACAAGCATTCTTCTGTCCTTCATTTTTGCTGAAGATAAATAGATTGGATAAGTAGCAGCAAACAGAATCCACAAAACACAGTGATATGCTCAAAAGATTGGGTCTAAATATTCCACCTGTGTTGTTCCCTGGCCCACGCAGCACACTCCTTCACCATCACAACCACGAGCTGTTTAGACAGCTGATCGCTCCCACCCTTGCACACTGGAGATCTGGGAAATGTTTCCAAGGGCTAAACCGGCAGACACTTGTGATTTTTTCCCCACATTCTCCGCAAGAACAGACACGGTCACATTTAGACATGCGGAGTTAGTGATTTAACGTGAGGGAAGGAAGGCATGATTTGTCGGCACGCGCAACCGGCGTTCAGTATGGAGAACAACCCAAAAGCTTGCTTCTGAAACACAGCCAGAAACTCACTGCTTAGACGCAGCTACCTTCATCGTGCACACACTCGTAAAGCCCTCACCTGCCTATCACAGAGCTGGGCACAATGACAAACTTCAGGCTGATTGTTTGCATAACACAAGCCTTGCAGTTTAAGGCATATCCTGCTACTTCTGCATGAACCAGTTAATTTAAAACTACCTCAGACATTTTTTACTAAGTACTGCACACTCCAGTGTGGACACATGTGAAGTACCTGGATGAGCGACAGTTTCTTCAGGCTTCTTGAAGGGCACAATTATTATTTTCTAACCTCACTAGTCGTAAGGACTGAAAATGACAGTATTGCATTATGGATACAGATTTAAAGAAATTAACATTTAAATGTAAGTTCATGTCTTTATTCTAAAACTATCACAGGTTCAAGCAGCTTCAGTGATACAGGTTATACTATTAGCTGATAATTTTCACAAATCAATAGAGATACCTCTCCCGTTCCTCTCTTTCCTGCCTCTCCCTTTCCTCCTGTTCTTTCTGCAGGCGGGCCTGTCGTCGTTTTTCAGCTAGAATTTTTGAAGCTTCTTCTGCATCAGTTGTTCCTGCCGTGATCTTTCCTGGGAGAAGAAGACCGAGGGTGGAAAGTCAGACCGGGAACTGAGAGAGTGCCCAGCACTTATGCACAGGCACAATGGCTAAAATGGGCCTGGTTCATGCTGTGGTGCCACCTTTGCTTTTCAGAAGCATATAACAGCATTTCCAGCAGGCAGAAGACGGGATCCGTCAGGGCATCCCTGTATTTCAGCATCGTCACATTCTCACTACCACGTCTCATACATGGATAACCCTGGTGAAAACCATACATTACTGCTTCCAGTACGTACTTTCTCGCACACCCATAAACCCGTGGCCAAGCAGCTTCACAAAAAGAGCAGTTCATCACTGCTTGAAATCCTCACAGACCCACAACACGTCGCAACGTGTTCTTGCAGAAAACGCACCTTCGCTGCTTTCGGTCTTTCCTGCAGAAGGCACGTGCTTTTCAGGAGCCGCCTGGCCTGCATCATCAGTGCGTGCTCCTGGGGACTTCTGATGACTGACATTTTCTTTCTCTTTATCTGCTTTCTTTTTAGGAGTTTCCTGGTTGAGATTAGAAGTGGCACGATGCTTCACAGGAGAAGCTGGGTATTGTTTGGCATTTTTAGGAGACTGAGGATAAGTCTTTGCAACAGTCCTGACGAGGGAAAACAAAAATGAAAACAGTCTATACACAGTGCAACTTGGAACCAAATTCCATCTTTACACACATCATCCTTCTTTCTTCTTGTCTCTGACGGCACTGCACTATCAGCTGTTTTGCACATTGATGCATAGAAACTACCTGGATGCAAGCACTCAGGATCTGAAACGCAGGGAATTGGCAAGCAGGTGCACATGCCTACAGACTCATTTAGAAGTCCAATAATACTGTCCGAGTTGTATGAAAGCACTCACGGGCAACCAACAAACAATTATTTTCCTAACAGCCATTCCATAATCATTTTATCAGCACTGCTGTATTCAATAGCCCATTCCCCAATCGCTGTAACGTGTTGCTTTTCACCAAAGCAGTGAAACAGCTGTTTCAACAGCACCAAATAGTACCATATACCAATGTAAAGCTGGGCACCACAAGAGACAGCCCACAGCCTGCCCCGCTATTTCAGCTGATGCTTTCAGCAGCACCGCAACAGCAGACTCAAGGCTCAAAGCCTCTGCTGCCTTCCACACGGCCACACCAGCGGTGATGGCAGCGATGCTGTCAACAGCTCGCTTGGCTCTGTGTGCTTTAGATCGAGTGATAACCCCTGAGTCAGTTCTGGGATAGCGAAAGGGTAAGGATGGCTGATAACGTGCACGTATTTTCAGTGAATAAGAGGTGACAAGGAAACATAAAGGTACACACGAACACCATGAATTATTTATATAACAGCAGTAACTAGCACTAAATACTTCTGACATCTAGAAAAGCTGGGCTGTGTGGCTAAACAATATGGAGGTAAAGAGATTACAATCTTAAAAAAATGATTTATGTGCATCTCATCGGAAGAAACAATCCTACATTAAAGAGAGCATTACCTAAGCAGTTTTAACCTTCCTTATGGGTAAACAGTTATGATATGAGCGTATTATCCCTTATCTCTTGTTTGATCTGCACATCACACAGTCTCATGTACACAGCATATTTTCTGGACTGTACACTCACTCCGGCGGACCACAAGGATGAAAAGCAGAGACAATGGCTGAAAATTAATGGACTGGAGTGCAAGGTTTTGTTTAGATCTAACTACAGCATTGCGTGGCCAGAGACTATTACAACTGGAACAGGATTTGCATTACAGAGCAGACAATAAAAATTACAAGTCTTTCAAGTCCCGCTCAGTTCATAAGTTCAGGAAAAGAAAGAGTTCTTTTCCACCATATTAAAAGAGGTTGAGATACCACAATACAGGGAGCTCATTTAAAGATGCTTAAGCTTCTCCAGAGCACACAGGATGCTTCTTGTCAGCCACTTTTTCAAAGCACAGTCTCTTCTTGCAGTCTTTTACACTTCTGACTTTACCACTGCTGCTTTTTATTCAGCTTGTTGTGACAGGAAGAGCAAAACAGTTGTACCTAAGGCTGAGTCATGTTGAGTATTAGCATAGAAGTAATTGTTCTCTAGTAAAGACATGACAGTCGAACTAAAGAGCCTGGTAGGAAGGAGTCTAGTCATGAGACCTTTGTATCCTGGACTGCAGAGGAATTAGAGCAAACTGACTGTGCAACTTACCCACTGGACTAGAAATGTGCAAAATGTATTATTTCAGTAAAACATCTTTGAATTTTAAGACCTACAACATTTTTTTTTTCTTAAAGCTCTTGGGCAGTAATAACAAGTATGACTTTACGTGTTTTAATAAAAGCATATAAAAGGGAGAAGCATATAAAGCCAGTTTACTGCAAGGATAGCAACAGTGTAGGGTGAGGACTGAAAAGCTGAGAAAGCCCATCAGCAAAGTTGTTTTTTTTCCCCCAGAAATTTTAAATCATTTATTCAATGCCAGTAGGAATTATTAAATGAACACTATCTCCCTTGTATTTAAACATATTCTCAACTTAGCATCTTTAACATTCCTAAACACAGGCAGAATTGTTACTGGAAAACGCTTTCCTTCCACTACTATTCAGATCGAAGCTACCTTTTACCACCAGGGACAAACTTGACTGTGAAGACAGAAAATAGGATCATTAAGGCAAATGGATAAATGCTGATGCAGGGGTCTATTTGGGTTTAATTTTTTTTATTTTATTTTTGCCTCTGAAGAAAAAGGGATGTAATAAAATACCGGTAAGAGTACGGGAATACAGGAAGCACACCTGATGAAGGTAAAATAATTGAAGACTCCCCCAAATCCACGAGGTGGTAGCACATCAGCTGTCTGAAAGTTGGCTCATCTGAGTCACCAGGTTTTACAGGGGAATGAAGTAGCACAGGCATCATCTTCCTCCCTCCAGGAAGCCTCAGCTTGCTCCTCCCATCCCTGCGCTGACCCAGGGGCAGCAGCTGGTAAGAAGCCATTCACATCGTGACCCCTGGGTGCACTGCACAAACCTCTGTCAGGTCTGAGGATCCACTGGTGCTTAAAATACGGTAGCTTTTATTTCAATTGAACAGAGGCAGCGGTAGCCCATACAGCAGCAGAATGTCTTAGGAACAGCAGAAGAGGAGTTCTGAGCTTACTTTAGCTAAACACAGAACGTAAAAGCCCATGTAGCACACGAGTCAGAGGCTGCATCCAATTTTGCCCATAAGCAGCAAGAGACAGAACAGCCTGCGTCCTTTAAAAGCCCGGTACGTGACAGGTCGTCAGTTGCAGCAGTCAAGCAGGCTAACTTTAAATCAGAGATCAGCAGCAATGCAGTGCTGCATTTTTTTTTTTTTTTTTTCCTCCTATCTCCCTATTAATTCGACAAAAGCTCAGCTGGAACCATACCAAGGACTTTCATGTTCTCAGACCTTCTGAGATTGCTCTGATCAAACGCTGTTCCTGGGTTCTGATGTTTTTGCTGTGCTATCTGTGACATTTTCTCAGAAGTGTTTCATTTTACTCTTAGTTTTGATCTTTCTAGCCAGGCACAAATTCATTCTCTTTCAGATTTCCTAAACGAGCACAAACTGAGCACAGGTCTGTTGAATATTGCTATTTTATTTGAGAGTTGCATTATCACCAATGTTTTCAAAACCTTGAGTTGGCCCATCTCTAGGTTAGCTGCTGAAGGTGAACTCAGAATAACCCAACATTTTATCAATAGTTTTTTTCTTTCCAACACAAAGCAAAAATTGAGACAAATCAATGTAGCGGGTATCAAATAAAAATTTAAAGCTGGGTTAGCGGGGAACATAGAAGCTACTTCTGTGAGGAGTTCACCACCAAATAAGCCTCTTTCTAACAGGCCGTTTAAAAACTTTCTAAAATCTGGGCATTTTTGTACTACTGTACAGTCATATTTAATCACTATTCTGTAAATTGATTGTGCACATGTATTCTGAAGTCAAAGCGATGTCCCAGGGGCTGTAGTGGGATGTCACCCAAAAGAACCAGGTTACGGGTTCAGCTGGAGCAACTGCCAGCAAAAGATGGAGGCAGAACTGGGAACAGGAAGCAAACGAGAGCGTCGAGCGGGGCTGCACTGCCACTTCCCCTCCCCCTGTCCCTTTTTCTCCTTCTCACAGGAGATAATGGTTTGGCAAAACAATCGAATGTACAGACTTGCCAGAGCTTTCCGTTTTTATTCACTGTGGTTTCTCTGAAGGCACTTAAAACTAAATCCTACTTCCTGGATTCAGTCAGGTGCCATTGAATTCAAGGGGACTGTTTGCCCAAAGACACATGAAGGACGCAGGCTTTATTGCTTTGCCAATCTATCAGACGGGACACTCACCTACCCCTCTGAGGGATGCTGCAAGAATAAACCAAGTAATGTATAGATCTTTGAAGGTGAAACAACCTGGGAAAAAAAAATTCACCCCAAATCCTGGTATTACCAACTGTGTGAAAGCTCTGAACAGAAGCACTTCACACAATCAGTACCCAACAGAACTGTCAAAATGAGAGACCATTGCTGTATTTTCCTAGCTCTAACCCACTGACAGCCATCCATCCTGTCAACTGATCCACGCTGGTTCAAGGCAATAGTTTCAGGTTTCTTTCTTGCATGGCATTTTTTGATCATATACCTTGTCACATTTCATCATCATCTGAACTCCTTCCTTGCTTGGAATTATTCCTCAACGTATGTATTTCTTTCTTTCTCCTTTTTAGGTCAGCATTTGCTTAAACATCCTTCTCCAGATGTCATGTTTTGGATGGATGTTTTTTCCGCCCTTCTTTCTCAGTAGAATTTGTACCTTCACAAACACTTTTATTTTTATACGCAACTACTGCAAATCTATCCTGCCGTCAGTCGCTGTCTCTGTTTAGGTTACAGTTTTATAGTCTCATGTGAGCCTGTTTCAGCCACTCCAAAGAAAGCTTTTTAATTAATAAATAATGAAAAAGACACAAAGAAGAGAAGGCAAGCAACTACCACTCACAAACCAAGATGATGACTGTCAAGAACTAACAACTAAAACAACACCAAGCAAACTGGAATGTCCAGCCACCTATTTTTAAGAAGAAAAATGCATACAGCTAATTATCATCTAAATCACTGGCCATACCTGATTCTTTACTCAACAGTTTTCAAAGTCAAGGTGCTATGCAGGAACACTGACTACTAACGCTGAGAACACACATTCTTATTTCTGCCGCACGCATTCTTTGGCCATATGCTGTGCTGGATGGAAAAAAGATTGCCAGGTTTGCAATGAGAATGAGCATTTCTCTATGTACCTAATTGCAATGAAGCTATTCTTAAGCCCCACAGTTAATTGTAAAGGAAAAGCTAAGATAATGCAACCTAGAAGAAGGTTCCTACATTGAAATCCACTGACCAGCCAGATCATTATCTTTGTATAATATTCCACTACGGTGATCAGGATGCTTTTTGTTCTGTTTTTCTAATTTCTGAGGGCAAATTTCAAGAGCACTGGGGCAGAACTGTCTTTCTGCAACCAGTAACAAACACAGACTTCAACTCCATTTGCTGTACCTCTCCTGAGGTCAAGGAGCGAGTTCTAATTGGGCCATGCTGAGATTAAATGCTCAGTAATACACTCGTAGCCATGCTCAGAAAGATTCTCTTCAGGAGGAGAGGGAGGGAAAAAAAAAAGGGAACTATCTGGCTTACAATCACGGAGTAGGCATCTTAATTCTTCCATACAGCATCTGCTTCTTCCTCTAAAAAGTCTATATTCCCTATATGCAAGGAAACATTTTCCTATAAATGGTTCTCAGAATTTGCACTTTAGGGGAGAAAAAAAGAAAATGAAAAAAGAGAAAAAACTAAATCCGTGCCTAACCTTTTACAGAAATTAGTTCTAGAAATTAAGACTCGCTGTACATTTTTCATGGAGAACTGATCATCTGTTTGTTTCACAAAATCTTTTTCTTTTTTTTTTTTCTGTTCCGTTTCCCATTTGTTTGTCTGTAGAATAAGCTACACCAACTCTCCAGTGTCTGTCCATCATAACATGCTTCACTCTCAGCACTCCATTTCCCACCAATCATTTTGTTTTAATGATACCTGTTTCTTGATTTGGTTTTTATAGTGCTTCGCTGAACTGAAAAATGTATTCTGAACAGGGAATGTCAGAAACTTACAGAATAATATACACTTTTATAGCCTGAACTTTTCTCTGTACATTTTGGAGTGCCCACTGTATAACAATCTGATTAAAATGTTACTGAAAAAGCTGACTGTCATTAACATTTCACAGCATTATATTATTTACAAGATTTAGGTAGCTCAGAACGCAATGACATTCCACATATAACATCTGAAGTTTGAGCATTTGTGGCCCATGATATGAACCAGGAATTGCAATCTCACAGTTGCATGCAAGGGAATGTCTAAAGCCGAAATAACGTCCAGAGTCGGATGATTTCCTTTGTTTTGCCTAACATCAGATTCTCACACAAAATCCCCCCTCCATTAAGTGCCTGCACATAGAGCTGAAAAAAGAAAGAACAGCTAGCTAGCTAGCTTTTGAAGCAGAAGAAATTTATCAGAAAGCTCAGAGTGGTTCAGAATATAGCCAGGTTTGGACAGGAAAAACACTTACAAGCAGACAAAAGGAGATAATTTCCAACACGGGAACCGTGAACAGGGTCTAAAAAACCCACAGAGAGCTACTGTAGAGAATGGCCACCTTAGAGAACTTCTGTGTGTGAGTCAGACTTAATATTCTGTTCTAAGAAAGCTGAAGAGACATTTGTTTAGACTTGTGACTTGCAAGCTGCGGCACACGCACTACAGTTTTGACTGTTTGCAGAAGAGAACTAAGAAAAGTGACTCAGCTGCCAGTAAGGCCAGCTATGCTATAGGTCCTCAGCTCTGCGTGGGGCGGGGTGGGAGGAAGGTGGGAAGGTGGGAGGTCTGTAAATAAGCAAAGATTAAAACCCACGGTTTGGATGCCACGTAATGAAGTACACTGATGGATCCAGGTCGTGATGCCAGCACTAGGAAATGCATATTGTAAATGCTGAAATTTCCAGTTAGTATTCATGTTCTGTGCATTTGTACAAAACCAAATAAAGCAAAAGCATGCTTAAAATAAGTGTGAAATAAAATTTCACAGGAACCGAATTGCATAACTTCAACAGACCGAGAAAACGCTGAATGTCTCCAGTGACCGCTAGCATCATTTTATATATATCTGTTCATCTACTTCTATCTCTGCTTGAGTAACTAAAATTAAAAGGATTTTATACAACACTACAAAGGAAATCCTTCAGGAATCTATGTGCTCTTTGGAGATACAATGAAGCTCAAAGCGTATCAGACCACTAGTAAGAAAGGCTTACTTCGGTGTCGCAGGTGAGGCGGATCTTCTGGACAGAGCAGCAGGAGAATCAGACCTTCTGAGAGGGGATCCCATACCAGAGGACGAACCAGGTGTGCTGGGTCGCTTCTCTTTCTTTATTTTCTCAGTCTAGAAACATTGTTCATTTTAGTCTCCATACTTAAGACCAACACCAAAAACATATTTGCTAATTTTATTAACAAAACGACACCAACAGATTCATGTAACATATATTTTCAAGATCTTTCTAATCAGCAGCTCACAAGAGAGGTGCATTTTTTTTCCATATACATTAAAAAAAAAAAAAGTCATGTCTTGCATGGACAAAGTATACAATTCTCGGTGGAGGTGGAGGAAAAGTGGGGCTTTCCAGATCATCTAGGTCTTACTGCAAGGTCTCTTAGACGTGGTCAGTAGCACAACCTGGCACCTCTCATAAATGCTGCTGGTTGCAGCACTGTGAATCACACCTAAGAACAGCACTATGCAAAACGTCAGCTCCCAGCTCTGGTCCTCTCACTTGTATCTAGCACAGATGGCACAAATCCCCCTACTATTGCTATTAACAACTGTGTGACACAGGATCCTATACAGCACAGTTTTACAGCCCTAGCCCAAATTTTCTAGAACTTGTCTTCCATTGTGTAGACTCAGTGAAGGGGAATGACGTGCTTTTAGTTTTCTGGAATCTACAGTGGATCAATAATGTACCTTTTAAGCAAACAGCATCTAAAATGTCTACAGAGAGAGTTAAGCAATTTGTGTAAAATAGAGGCATTGCCAAGACCTTTGGAAAGTTTCCAAAATATGTGAAGCTTGCTAATTAACCAGCACGACTGGACTGACTTATACAGAGAGATCCTGTTTGTCATCCCTGTTCCCAGAAGTTACAGACAAGTCCAGAATTATGCACTTCGGTACCAGAAATCTCAGTTCCCTGAAAATAAAGGTGTTGCTGTTCCAAGTACCATTGCTTAACACTGACTCCGGGAGGAGGGAGATATTAAAACGCTGCTAAGCAGGAGCACAAAAGAAACAGATGCATGCACATCTTACTTTCTTACTGCCGTTTCTCACAACAGAGATATTCAAAAAGTGATACAAAGTGAAAGCTGACAACCAGAGGCCACCCCAGTTCACCCAGAAGTGACATCAAAACCATCCCAAACCCACCTGAGTAACTTCACCTGCAGCCGCCCCCTTCATGGCGTCAGCAGTGGAGGGTGAAGTCGCCTTCTTTCTGTCTGTGCTTCGGCTGGGGGAAGGCTTGTAGGGAGATTTTAGAGGACTAGCTGGTGCTACACGAGGACAGATATGGAATACTAAAGAGTTACAGTACAATAGCAAGAGCAAAAGGGAGTACGGACAGAGGAAGCAAGGGAGAGGAGAAAACAGCATACTTTTGTGTTATAATGTTCAAAAGCTGTCAGCAAGTTTATCAGTTTTCAAAAAGATCACATGATGGAACACATTCAACGTGGTCCCGTATTTACGAAAAATGTCTCAACTGAAAGTAACATTTTACAGTTTTATTTTTAATTATCTCTAATTTATAATTTTCTTACTTATACTTTTTGAGTCACTTGGCTATGACTGCGATTCTTTTCTCTTCTGGAAAGCCTAGCGTCCTTTGCATATGACAAAAAGTGTAATCAAATAATTCCAGCTGGGTGACTTCTGAATAAACTCTGCAAAACTGGACGGGTGACAGAGGAGTAGGGATTTATTTATTCATTTATTTTTAGAAGTTCAAATCATGGCAGAGGCTCCTAAACACCTGAATTGCTTTTCAAAATAATACTTCAATAATTTAAAGAAATCCTAAACTAAATGCTGTGGTAGGTATTTCAGTCACTGCTGTTAGTGGCAGACATCAGTTTCAGTGTGACACAGTTTACAGGGCAACACTTTCTGGATATTTCTTTATTTGCAATATGAACAGAATTTTTAAAAATGGGATATTTTACTCCTTTTTTTTGGTTCATATTGCCTTCTAAGATGAAACTTGCACAAACATACAGAACAATCAACAGAATATATGCTTTACGAGTGAGATACACACAAACTGTAACCATGTGACAGTGTTTACAGTCTTGTTTTATTCAAATTAAGTCAAGAAGGATACTGACTTTGGAAAAATGTTAATTATGCTTAAATTTAAAGGAAATCACTTATTTATTTATTTTCAGTTGGAGGCAGAGCTATAAAATCTCTTATGATGCCTTTTTTGCACGCTTTCATGTTTAACTGAAACTGTGTTTTCCTTGACTGACTTTCCAGCAACTTGGCACAAATTTGCTTAATGCTAAGAAAAATTTTCAGAAACTTGGTTGCTGCTTAAGATGCATATTCCTGCTCCAATCATACAAAAAATCCCTGAATTATAAGCATTGAATTAAAACGATTTGCCTGAATATCTTGAAGAGTTGCATTGCCTTAGAGAAAGAGTCTTGAAAGTGAGGATCCTCATTTCTAAGCTTACAGAAAATGCAGAAGCAGAGCAATTTGGGCCCAAACACAGTCACAAGAGGCACGGTATGTGATTATGAAAAGGAAGGATTTTATCCCCTGTGCAGGGCACAACTTCTGTTAAGAGAAGCACACTCAAGTAAGAGGTCCTCCCTCGACCTTTTTGCTGACAACTGCTGACAAAACAGTCAATGGACACTCCAATTCCACTTCAGGGAGAAGGTGACCTGCAGGCCCAACTGCATCCCTGTTAGACATGCCAGCGTGCTGCCTTAAAGACCCTGTGATGAGGGGGGAGACAAGGCTGAGAGTTTACAAGAAAAATGGCTAGGGAAGGACAAAGAAAGTCCCTATTGATTTCTTCCATATCAATCAAAGACAACACAGGAACAACATCTGTAGGCAGTCCTAGCAATTCACCTCAAAATCTTCAGCAGAATATATTGATCTGGTTTTGAGGTGGCTTTTGTTCACTCTTAGCAGTAGCTGTGCCCTGAACTGTATTTAAAATGGGAATTTTCTCACGGGCCAAGTTCTGTTTGACAACAGTTCTGCTTCCAGCAGCAACGGAGGCAATTTCTGAGCCGCTCATAACAATGCATGGCAACCAAGAAGCAGCGCACAAAGGGAAGTATGTTGACTTTGTAGTTCGTTTTTTAAAAAGCTCTGCTAAAAAAAGCACAGATGTAGGACCTGAGCCTACTGCAACCATGACATATGAAAATACCGATCATAAAGATGGTAAGTTTTGTACTGTCTAACCAGTTTTATCTGAAAAAAAAACCTTTCCTCTTGCAGATAGGTGTCTGGGCATTTCTTGGTTATTTGTTGTTGCTTTTGCATACAAGTTGTTGTTGCTTTGTTTCTGCATACAAGTGTGCAGAGAGCTATACATTTTGTCCTTTTTTCTGCAGACACTATGAGCAGGTGCAACTTTTTAACTAGGAGCTACTCCAAGCCAGGCCCATGGCTAAGCACTAGCAGAACTGGAAACATTAGTTTTGTAGATGTTTGCAAAATAAGGGGTTTTTAGATTGCCATTTACAGATACAATCGGTAATTATCATCCCTAATTTTTAGCTTCTTCAAGAGGAAAAATTTCTGGAACTGATACCTTCCAAATCAGTGTGTTTATTTTTTCCGTTAAGTAAATATCACGTTATACGTATTTTTGTATGTATACACACATACAAAAAATATACACACACACTCAGTTAAAGACCAAAAGTGATTTAACAGCAAAGAGCTGTAACCCCAGTAAAAATAGTTAAGGCTTCAATGGTCCGTTGGGAATTTTGTTCTACATACTGCTTGGGTACAAAAGGAGACCACACGAATGTATCAGGAAAATCCCTCTGTTCTGCTCTGAGAGGTGTTACGTACTGTTCTAAAAAACTGCATCAAAAATGAATACATCCAGTTGTGAGCTTTCCACTGGTTTAGGTTTTAGTGATTTTACCAACTCGTTCCATTCTTTTAAATTTTGAATGTGAACAACCAGGATGTTTTTCTTTTTAGAAGACATTCAGAACAAGACAGACAAGGTGATGCCTTTTTCTAGCTACCGAATACACTGCTATCAAGGGCAGCGTTGTTCACGGTCTACTTTGCGCTACCAGATAAACTGTCAGTTGGTTCACAGTGTTCCATTCCTCTAACAAGCTACTCAAAGGCAACCAAAAACATACCTTAATGGTTTCAAAGTGAGTAATTCACATTTTTACCTGGATTATTGTACTGCTCAGAAAGCATTAATGTACTTCTGCTTCTGGCTAAGGATGACTGTGTGGGAGTCAGCAGTCGAGAAACAATAAAGTTTTCCATTGGACTAAGATGCATGCGGTGAGCTGAAGGGTGGGAAGCAAATAAAATAAAATTTAAAATGCAACAAAATGAAACTACATTAAAATAACAGAAATGAAACAATGGAATGATTAAATGAAGAGTTTTGAGATGTTGGAGATTTAAAATATTTTTCAAAAGAGGTTTCTTGTTCCTCCATCACTTTAAATTAATTTCCAGCCTGTACAATAAATATAGTAAGGTTAAGACCATGCTGCATTTTGCTCTTATGCAGTGGAATGTTCCATTCTGCAAGATGGTGGCTTTCATGACTCAGCATGAGAAATGTTTGCTTTTTTCCCCACTAGAAAAGGTGAAACGTTTGGTACAGCAGTGCAGCTACCCAGTAGCGTGCCAACCGTATTGGAACACACGTAAAATTTGCAGTCTCACTGCATTATATAAATCTTACACAATATGTCCGCATTCCTTTCCACTTCACAAGTAAAAGTATCAATCGTGTCAGAAAGATATTTATAGATGTTCTTACTGCATGCATATAAAGCCACACATCACATCAATCTTAGAACTAATGATCAATATTCACTAAGAAGTTCAGAAATGAAAGTAAATTTACTTTCTCTCTTCATTCTAGAAACAAGCCTTTACTGTCATTTATTTCAGTCAGTATTTTTTTCTCAGTCAAAAAAGAAAAGGGAGGGGGGGGGAGGAGGTGGATACAAAAATAAAAAATAAAACAAAATAAAATAAACCCAAAGAGTTCACAGCAGGATAAATCCCTCAGTCCTCTCGGCAGTGTTCAGTAACCACTAATCCTGCAAGATGATCATCTTTTGCTGAGCCTCTCACGGATCAGGGTTTCAAATCAAATTACAGGGCTCTGGAACTCTGGTGACCAGACTGAGGTCTTCCTGGCCTAGGACCGGCAGCAAGGCAGCACAGTCTCAGGACAGGCTACCAAACGATTTCACTGCGTTTCATATTAACAGCCACCTTACAACCCCCTAACTGCCTGATGTCCTCTCAGTAACGGGCATAAGAGAGTCGCATAGCTGTAGGGACAAGAAGCAGTGCTTTAAGCAGAAGGAGAATTTAGGCTGGCAGGAGACCAGCATTTTCACTTGCCTCTGTCGGGGGAATGTGTTATTGCCGCGGTGGAGGAGGAGAGGCGCTTACTGATTGGCGATTCCATTTGCTTTGGCAGGTTCATTGTAGAAGCTGAAAGTTTGTCACATGCTGCAGAGAGACGCATTGGAGATATTTGTATTCATACCACAGTGTTGATAAACTCCCAAAATTAACCTTGCATTTGTACTCATGGCCCTTGCTGCTGATCACAGCGCTGAATAAATAAGCCATGAGATGTGCTCAGTCCGACTGGCATTTTCAGGCACTCTTTGGAATGCGACTTTTCTGCTTGTGAATTCAACATTTCGGTTGCACAGTTGCCCGTGTTCTGTAGTGCCACAGGCAAATCACTGTGCATTGGGTCTGAATGACAGCAGCCATTCTGACTGAAGGTAATCAGTGACAGCACAAGCAGAAAGTGACCTAAGAGCCCGAGCTGCGTTCGTGGGGGCACCGAACTCCTCGCCTTCCCTCCTCCACCCCCTCTCTACTTTCAGTCTGGAAAAGCCGGGGTACACCTCAGGTCTTACTCTAATACAGAAATTAAATCATCAACATTTGTGCATTCACACAGCAAGAACTCACTCTTTTGGTGACTGGTTTGGCAGCAGCCACTTGGTTTGTGTACTTGCGGGAGGGCGAGGGGAAAACAACAACAACAAAATCCAGCCTTTTCATACTACCCCACTTGCTTTCTTATTTTTGCTGTTATTTCTTCTCAAATACTGCTTGACAAAGTCTGTTTGGGCACAATACCTGTTTCCTACCTCACCACTTATTCAGCAGAATGACAGAAAAACGTTACTCAAGTATTACTACAGCGTACTGCTCTATGATGTCACTGCACGACGCTCAGAAGCGCAGCAAGGCAGAGAGGCTTTGTCCTTTAAATTTGAATTCTGTTTCCTTCAGACACAAAAATACTTTCTGCTAAAGACATACATGAGGTCCCAGACCTGCAGCCCCTAAGCTACTGCATTTACTGTTACATCCGCAGGAACCTTGCCTCAGTGGGGTCCACAAGATCTGCCTCCACCTACCACAGTAAGCCATACAACTCTCTGCATTCCCTTCATTCCCTTCCTTAGAAAAGCAGCTACAGTGCTGTTATGCTACATCAGCTGCTCATCCAAATCCCTCTGTGCACAAGCAACAATCAGGGTAAAAATTTCAATGTGTTTGCACCGAAAGAGCAGTTCTGTAAGAGCACGGGCCCAACAAGCGACAGGGCGCTCTGTGCAGCAGGAACATTCAAGCCCAGCTTCTCCTCCTAGGGGAGAGAAGGACCCTAGCTCTCAAAGCACGGCTGCATTACATATTCAAAATGACAAGTACATTTGATATCAAAATTAGAAATCCTACATGCAATGCTCTGTTAATCCTGAAGAACTCATCTACTTTGCAGCCCTCTCAGGAGAATTAAAAAAAAAAAAGCTAAAACTGAAAAACACAAAAGAAAACAAGACATGATTGCCTAAATACAAAGTCAACTACTTGAGTTTATTACTAACGCCAGCATGGCCAAAATCGACTTCAAGAAGCTGAAAACATAGCATGGCTGTTTGTACTGTTTGCTCTTTCTCAAAATATTGCAGAAAAAGGCCCCTCCCATGAAAAGCAGGGGGCTGTTCTGATGAAACGTCATCTCCATCACACATTTTCTCTGATTTTTTTCAAACAGCACCCGCACATGTAATTTCAACTGTAATATATGCATATTTATATTTGCATTCACACACAAACACAGAAACAAAAACACAGAGTGCCCACAGAATTAACAAAAATGAGAATCTGAGTTGCAAAAATCTACGGTTAGTGAGAAAATCATGAAATGCCTCTGCTGTGTTGGAATGTGAGGCATGCACTGCTCCACCATGGCAAAATTAAAAGCAAATTAAAAAGACACTTGGTCCACACCGCTAAGGGTAATGCTGTAGAGTATCAGACTGAAATAATAAGAGGACAGTGGTTAGGAAGGACAAGATCAGTGGATGAATTGCAGTGATTAGAACAGTTATAAACGAGACACGATGGTACTGTGATTCTCTGAAATACCATTGAAGGAATCAGCAGGAGCAGTAGAGGTCACAGGGTCTGGAGGAAGGGTGTTGGCAGCTAAACCTAGAACAGGGGGTGGGGTATTTTCTGATTCACCTACACAGCAGAGAAATCAGAGCAAAAAGAGGTGAAAGAAATTACTGAATAAGCGGGGGGAGGTGGAATTAAGCATAAACTGCATCACAAACTGGTTTCTTTCTCAAAGTATGAAAGATGCCTTTTATTATCATATATATTTCATTTCCTGTGAAACAGTTTGCCATCTTAGAGTTAAAGATATTTATATACTGCTTAAAAAAGAGTAACTGTCATGTTTTGTTATCACCCAGCCACGGATACATTTCCCTATAACCACAGTTTATTCAAACCTGCCCAATTTAAATAAATTACATGATTTAAAACAGAAAACATGCATACTTTCGAAACATAAAAGCAGCACATGACTGATTATAAAATAAAAAGTATTTGCTCTGAAGCCAAATCAAAAAACATGACAGTAAAAATTATGTGGAGAAAGAAAACCAAACCTATTTCGAACTGCAGATGCTGCATAGTCATCTAGCAATTCCCATCAGGATTTTAGAAGTAGCAAACAACAATGGATCATCTTTTGCAAGGCTTGGACAGCACTTTGTCCTTTGGTGAGTGTTAAATTTGCTAACTGTGTGCGTGGGAAGACAATGCAGGGGAAGATCATAAGGCAGAAAGCAGAAATTTTGATTTTAGCGTCTGCATTCTCAAAACAGATTCTGATTAAAATGCTCGGCATTCCTGAAGTTAGGAGCGACCTTTTCTCCCAGAAAGTGTTAGAGAGAGGATGCCTGGCAAGCAATTGCAAAGCATTTCCGCACGCCCCAAGGCAGTAGCCCCTGCAGTACTACACTAACTGGAAATGCATCGACCCTGCTATCCCCACAACCCATGCATTTTGCACTTCAGGATCTGCAATGCAGGCAGCCTCTTTCACTTACCATCTCTCCCTCCTGAGCCTGCAGCCAGTGCTCCTCCCCACGACCACCGCTTCTGCTTCTGTTCCAGCTGCTGGCTGCGTTCAAGGGACCGACGCATCATGGCTTCTAAACGTTCCTGGTTATATCAGTACAAAAACAGAGAACTGAATCAGTTCTTTCACCTTTTCTTTTTTTTTTTTTCTTCTGAAAAAAATGCTATGAATAAGCTGTTCCCTTGTTGCTCCACGTAAGATGTTTACAGGAGCTGGTTTCCAATAGAAGAAAAAGGACTGAAAAAAGGATGTATCAGGATGTCACCCACCTCCAGATATGTGTATCCTTTGTCTGCAAGCCACTGAGGTCACTACAGAGGCCTAAGTAAATAACACAGGTTGCATCACTGCCTAGCATCTGCTCCCGCTGGTGAGGCTGCTGCTGTGCTCTGGACTTAATTTGTATAAGAATAATGCTCAACAAGCATTAACTCCTTCTTGTCTATGCAGACCTCAGGATTTCTTCCACCCTTTTCTGAGCACGGCTAAATTGCTGCAATGCCAGTGGCTCCTCCTCGCCACGCAGACAAATGCTCACTTCAAACCCAAAGTAGGTTACTTTGCAGGATGGCTGATTTCATTATTTATTATTTTTGGGAAAACTCCCTCCTTTCTCACACTATGTCCTTTAAAGTTCAGGCATTTCTTCAGAGCTTTTCTTCTTCTTCTTC
>VXAV01004867.1:0-37503 GCA_013399715.1 Alectura lathami | reverse complement strand
CCCCCCCCCCCCCCCTTGCGCATTTTTCTTAGTACATGCCCAGATCACCCTGTTCTGAGCTATCTTTTTTCCTCCGCCCCCACGCTCCTCTTCATGGCTCGATGAGTTAGGATTTTCAGATGGGGAAGATCAGTAAGAAGATTCCTGCCCTCCCCAAACCCTGCTCTCCCTTTAACTCACAGCTAGGCGCGGTCTCCCCGTTTCACCTCCTACCTCTCACAAACCTCCACTCTGCTTTGTTCCCACCTCCACCCCTACTAGTTTCTCTACGGTTTATTGTTGTGGCAACCACCTCTGCACCTTTCCCCCTTCACCTTTCAAGCAGATAAACCTGGCTCTTCCCCACGCACCGTTCCATCACCTACCACATTCCTTCTCTCCTCTTCCCAGTACCTCGCTCGCATGCAGCAACCTCTCCACCCCCTCAGTTCAGCAATCCAATCTCTACCACAGAGATGAGCCCACTCCTGCTGCCTCCAGCTCCTGCCCCAATGGTTTTTAACCTTTTGATGCTTATTATTCTTGGTCCTATTACTTACTTTGCTATGTTCTTCCCATCTGGTACAAAATTCGCACTCTATTCACTTCAAGCTCTCGCTCACGTATGTTTCTCACTCCAGAAACACTGTCTCTGTGATCACATCGGATGCCCTTCCATCGCTACCAATCCCCTGCTCTGTCTCCAGTCTCTTTTGACAACTCACCTCAACTGCACTGAAAACTTTACTGCACCTCCTGGCCAGATTATTTCTTCTCACTGACTCATGACTTTGGTCCAGGTCTCCTATTCCCCTTCCCTGCCATATTTTAATCACAAAATCCTCAGTCTTTGTTCAGGCACGTCTTCTTCTGTCTCTACACTGACGTTGAGCCTGTAGTCTCCAACTGACTCCAGCAGCAGATCAGACCTGGACACCAGGCACCTCTAGTAACTACCACATTGGCAACCTTCATGCAAGCATCTGTAAACTTTGTGTTACCTCCCTGACATTTTGTCCGGAGCCACTGGCTATGAGCAACAGCAGACACCCAGAAACC
The DNA here is from genome assembly GCA_013399715.1 of Alectura lathami. Lineage (NCBI taxonomy): Eukaryota > Metazoa > Chordata > Aves > Galliformes > Megapodiidae > Alectura > Alectura lathami. The sequence goes on along the minus strand of VXAV01004867.1, from coordinate 36,465 downwards.
AACGGGGGTGTATTTGCAGTGTCCTTTGTCTCTTACATATCTTTGAAGAATCTCTTCTACTACTTACTATGAATGGCTTCCAGGAACTTATTTCTGACCAAGCTTCCCACTTCCTCCAACCCTGCTACCAACTTCCCATTGATTTCAACAACAAACCACTACCTTTTTGTCTTCAAGCTCTCTTAAATCTCTTACATATCACTTTTACCATAAATTCTATTACATTATCCTCTACATAAAGAATGAAAAAAGGCACTCAGACCCCCAGCCTCTGTTACCTTTCAGCCAATTGACCTACTCTGCTGCTACAATTCCTGCTGCCACCTCCAGGAAGGCAATTGCTTGGTCCCATGTTCTGAGCTCACTCTACTTTTGTCTCCCTTCCAGATCTTTAGCTCACACTGTACCAGGTATATCATGCAAAGACTGCTGAAAGCAGGCAGCTGCTTCCTCCTCCCCCATTTTCCCCTTCCTTCTGTGCCCCCAGCATGCAGGCAGGCATGCCATGTAAATGCTCTATCTGCTTTCCCTCCTTTTTTTTCCCCTCCTTAAGTGCACATGCTCAAAGCACCACAAAGCTCAAGCACAGACATTTCCATAATAGCACAGAAAAAAAAACACATTTTGAACATCCTATTGCTTCTTGTCCATACTCTGGACATGCAAAGAAAGTAATCTTCCAGTCTCTGAATCCAAAGTCACTTCCCTGTTGTTTGCTACAATCTTCTTTCTTACTACTTGGTGATGTTTTCACATTTAAAATCTGTGTTTGCTGGCTCGTATTTCAAGTTCACATCTTCCACTTCTAACTTCACACCTTCCAACATTAATTCCATTCTGTTTCAGTCCCTTTTCTGTACCCACTCTTTCCAAGCTCGTTATTTCAGCACCAGTTCTCTGCAGTCCGCTTTTCATCACCTATCTCCTGCACTTCCGACCCAATACACGTTTCCACCGACACTCAAACTAAAATGACCTTCCCGCTTCTTTTCCATTAGCACATATAATTCTACAGAATCCTTTTTCTTTCCATATCCAATTAATATTCTTACACATTAATCAAAAATACAGTATGATAGCAGACAAGTTTCAATTATCTGGGTGATTTATGTTTTTTTAATACTGCTTGGAGCAAGTACCAACAACATGCTCTAGTTTGCAAACCACAGAACACATTTACACCACCTACTATCAAAGTGCTGTTCTGAGAATAAAACAGAATGCATGATGAAATGGTTTAAAGAAAACAAATGATTTTTCATACACATATGAAAGCTCACACACATACACGCTCTGAGGTTGAAATTTTCCATTACACGACATGGAGACGATCATTTATTTTCATTTGCAAAGAGCCTTTCATTACAGCACTGTCGACACAATGATCCAGCGTAATGAAACCCTGCAGATATAGCTTAGATAAAGAACAATACGAAGACCCTTTGCACAAAGGAAGGAATGCTACTGAAAAACATTGTAAGTTAGCCTGAGATTGAATTTTAAAACTAAAGAACCAAAGAAAACCAAAAAGCATTTCTTTGTTAGCAAACACTGTGCCAAAACCCTCCCATGTTATAGGCACAGCACCTTGTTAAAGCCGTATCAAACTATCTGACCCTCGTTTGGGAACTCCAATTCTACAGAGAGAGAAACAGCCCTGCACTGGAGATGTAGGTAACTTGCCCAAAAAATACACTGTATGAGCTCTGCGTGTAGGTTAAGATTGAGTAAAACCATAAAAAGAGAGCCATCTACTGCTAGTGTCAAAAATAACCATGTTAACTTTCCAAAATCCATCGTGATTCATGCATTTTTTCCTCAGAGTAAACAACAGAACAAACATTGGGCTGCCTGAATTTAAAAATAAACTGTGAGCATACAAATAATTTGACTGAAGTACTTTCCTTTATGTAAAACATGACACATGTGAAAACAAAGAAAAAAAAAACTATTTTACAAATATTATGACTCAAAATAGTTTGTGCAAACAATTTCAAAACAATCTCCCTTATAACTACAATACAAACATCTAAAAGAGCCAACTGTAAGATCAGAGAGGAAAAACTCTTCCTCTTCATTGTATATGTTCATCAGCACTGTATGTATGTAAGTAGCTGTTTGCTGATATTATCAGTTGGCCTCATCTTTTATTAGAGTGGCTTTTCCACATAGTAACAAAAGAGCTCTGTTGTTTTTATTTAAAGAATGGATTTAAAATTTTCAAAAATTGTTTTTTTTTTTTTTTNGCCACTGTGCAAAAATTTTTTTTTTTTTTTTTTTTTTTTACCACCCCTTCTGAATATAATTTTCTACTCCCAGCAATTTAAAATTATGGGTGTGTATAAAGAGAAAATTTATATGAAAAAAGGGTGTGTGCATCCAAGGAAAAAAATACACAACAGGACAAATGGAGGCTCTGTGTTACTGTACACGGGGAGCTGGAGCACGGGTAGTGGCAGGGGGGCGCAGGCTGCAGATGAGAGGATGCTCCTTGTTAGAAAGAGGAGTAAACTCTAATAGTTTGAGTTCCTACAGCTCCTCCCTTCCTTGCCTGCCTCCAGAGAAACTTTTGAGGACACAGATTTGGAAGTGTTGGTACTTACCACTTCCCCCTGATCATAAAGCAGATCAATTTTACTTAGCTGCAAAAGCTTATCACAGCTGGAAATACTGGGGAAGGAGAACATCAGGTCAATGATGTTACCATAGAAGCATATAGATCTCCTAAGCCTTTGTTTCTGCTTTAGTCATTCTTCTTAACAAAATCTGAAGTGATCCACATGACAAAACATTTAAAAATGAGTTCTCAGCAATTATGCAGAAGCCAGAAACAGTACGTTACAGTTGAAAGAGGAATGGCAGGATATAATTTTCTTTTCAGGTTACAGTAAAGTAAGTGAAGAATCAAACACAGGAAAAAAAAAAAAAACAGACAAAGAAGTATGTGATTTTGCTTCCATGTGGAAATGTTTCATCTCTTTTGCGAAGACATTCTGACCAATTAGAAGGGGGAAAGTTAATAACTGCATATTTTTATAGCCTTTTCTATTGAAACAACATCTCTTCTCTCTCTCTCTCTCTCTAAACTACTGCCCCCTTTTCCAAAAATCATTAATTCTTTATTAGTTGCAGTAGCACAGTAGCAGTGCTGGTGTTTTCTACAGCAGGTCGTGCAGGGAGACATACACACATACTGCATTCAGAAATCTGCATCAGAAACTGGATTCATTAGAGCAAAAAAGAACCTTAAATCTCAGTAAACAGAGCAGAAGTGAGGTGTGATTAATTCTGTATTAATTCTGTTCTATGCTAGAGATTTAAATCAAGACTAGGTTCTTCACTGTTTTAAGTAAGAATTTCCGATTTTATGTTACCAAGGAAAAAATACCATTTCCTAAATATGATTTCAGTTTGATGGACAGTGTAAACAAATCAGTAAGAAGAATCTTGCCATTTTATGGAAACGTTCATCTTTAAAAGCTATCTTCTGGGATGCTGCTGCTTTATTATGTGACAGTCGGAGTCCCAGATATGCTAGTGTAAAGTAGATGGTTATTCTGTGAGATCAGATAAAAATCAAGAGACAAAAAAGCTTTGGAGAATGTTTTTGATGTACAAGCAGTAGAGGAGTATTTATAGCGGTGGTGACGTGTGGTTGCAGCTCCCAAAGCAATGCCCATATGTCTCTGGGCCAAAGAGATAAACCTGAAATGCACGTCGACATTCAGCCATGTTTAACGCTAACAGATGCAGTTGCTCTGCCATATGACTCCCAGTGGGCCTTACCTCCTCCTCTTTAAGCTTTTGTCTCCGCTTTTCTTCAACAGCTGCTCTCTTCTGCTCCTCTCTCTGCCTCTGTTCCTCCAGCCTTCTCCATCGTTCCTCCACTTGTTTTTCATATTGAAGTTTTGCTCTTCTCTCCTTCTCCAGTATCTGCTGCTCCCTAGCAGCTTAGGCAGAAAAAAAGTGTGCATTTCAGTTCGTGAAAATTTTCTCCTGCTTCAAAATTACTTGATAACGTGACATGATAGAGTAAAATAACAAACACAAGTAAGCAGGCTTTTAGTGCACTAAGATCAAAAGTATACTGCATAGAAGTACTGGAATGATTAGCAAACGTAACTGATACACTAATAAACAGGGAAGCCCTTTGTACAGAAGGTGACAGTTTGTCTCCCCTCCACCTGTATAAAAGCAGCATGCAGAATTTACAGTTTACAACTGTTTTTTTTTTATATATATATTTCTAATCCCTCTGTAGCTTTAAAGCCAAATTATTTTTTCAGACATAACAAACGTTCTGACTAGGTTTTAAAGTGAATCAATTACACCTGCTGAAAAAAGCCCCTGGAATTTCTTTAAAACTATGCTTCTCTTCACAGGGCTGCCTTCAAGACAGATATACAAAAACATAAGCTGAATTTTCCATGAAGCCTTGGAAATATATCATTCTGTTCATAATTTGATGCTATGCGGTTCTATGTTAGAAAACTACTTTCTGTTATTGAGAGTTTGTCCAGTTGTTTATTCCAACTGGAGTCATAATTTTTGTCTTGAGACATTACCTTGTTGTTACAGAAATTTAGACTGCAACATTACATGCAGGACTGTTGCTTTACGTTTACACAAGGGAAATAAGCAGCAGAAGTTAATGTGACAAACCGTGAAGAAAAATCCATTTCTCATGCAAGCGCATTCCGTAAAAAGGCATGAAAAGAGGTCAGTAAGCGTGCCTACACACACAAGCCTGTAACATCACACCAACATACATACAGCCAATTTGAAACAGAATATTATCACAGCTGCCAAACTAAGAACTTGAAAGTTAGGAAAAGCCAGAACGTTTTGCACAAGAGCTGCTCAAGAGTTCATCATTCTGCTCAGTACTCAGCCCCAGCCTACTTTTCCAGTTGCTGTTTTCCTTGTCCTGCAAATTATTGCCCTGCAAGTGTTCTTTCTTTCCACTTCTTCCCATCAATTCTAGGCTCTTTCCCAGCTATCTCAATTCCCTCTTCAAGTATCAGCCTTTTCGCCCAGCTCCTTGCCCCCAGGTTCTTTATCCACAGCTGCAGCCTTCAGTCCCTCCCAGCCTCCCTCTGTCCCCAAGGCAGAGTCCCACTAGCACAGTCCTTCCCCAGCAGCTGTATTTCTTCCCTTTGAATCCTTGTAAGATACTTCCTGATGTCCAATCTGCTTTAGGGAATACTATCTGCCCTGCTCTTGCTAGTAGCATGGTTGGTAGTGTCTATTTTTCTTCTACTGCAGGAAAGGGCAGTATGAGAGGTGTGCTAGCGCTGTAGGTGAGCCTGGGCTAAAGAGTAAGACTTGGACTTGTCAACAGATAGTTACCTCAGAGACAGTGGAAGACAAGTGACCAGTCATTAATTGTTGATGACTACTAGCCATGTCAGGTCGAACAGGTGAAAATAGCATGCTGGAGTTGATAAAACACCAAGAAGAGAGTGAGGTGTCCAGAGATTATTGCAATAACGTTACCTTTTGGGTAAGTAGGAGAAACCTGGGACTGATTCTGGACAGAGAAGGAAACCATTCTGTCATCATGGACATAAACACAATTCTTCTTTCTTGATTTAGGGATACTAAACCACTGGTTACTGAGTTTAGACTTTGATGAAAAGGTTATTCTACATTGTTGCAAAGTACCTGCTGCCTGCATAAAGATTTGTCCTTCTGGGGAACTCGCTGCTTTTTTCCTAAACTTCTTCAATGAACGTGCCACAGACTAACAGCTACTGAGCCCAAAATCCAGAGCTCCCCACTCTGCAAAGGGTCTTAACCCTAAAAACATATGTTCCCAGAAGGCATGTACGGTGTCTGGGGACAAGAACTGCAACCAACACCTTTAAAACCACCTGGGTCAGCCACATCCGGATTCTCCAGCTTTCAGCTCTTCTCTCATCTCCTCTTCTGCTTTTTAATCCAAGCCTTTTCCAATCTATTCACTGTGTCACTTTCTCAGAAACCAGCAAAGAAGGGATAATCAAGAGGACAGAAGAGGTAGGCTAGACTGAATAAAGCTACAGGAGATAAAACTCAGGCTGATGCATGCCTCATATAGACAGAACCTCTGGGGAGATTAACTATGAAAAACTAAGTCTCCTCTAAGCAGATTTCCCATGAACTTCAAAAAGAAATCTTGTTCACCAAGCTCACCGCACTAAAAACCATCACATCTCAGGCCTCAGGTTTTGTCAAACACTATTTGCCTATGATTCTTTACACAAGAGTCCACATTGTGCCAGTTAACACTACCTTGAAATACATGGCAAAAATTTCACAAAATCATGAGATGTTGACAATTGCTTTTGACAGGTAATCTGAAGGAACAGTGCTACTGGCCATTCCGGTTATTGCAATGAGGCAAATGAGGTTAACTACTGTTCAAACTTTTTTTTTTTTTTTTAACTTTAGAAATATATGCACAGATTAAAAAAAAGGTTGATCAGTTTATTTCTCTGTCTTACAAAATTTCCCCGACATTCCCTTGGAGGTGTTAGCAGATTAAAAACAACTGACCAGTACAAAAATTCTGAAATCAATGCTTGCTTCATTCAGGAAATGATTTGATTTTTTCGTTCCCTTGAAAGAAGATTGTTTTAAAACTTACAGAAAAATAATCCATATAATTATAATATATATCCATAATAATCCAAATAATAATATGCAGGACTTAAGAGCTCCATGGTATCTTTTAATGTGGCTCAAACTTAACAAGATAAAATTAAGGCTGTTTCACCAAATCATCCTAAATATTATCATAAATATTATTCAAGCCTTATTTAATATTTTTTACTGTCTGCATACTAAGCTATATTCAAAAGAACATACCTCATTGAAGGAAGTCAGCTTTTAGCTACAGAACACGAAATATCCGAATGGAAATCAAAGAAGGCATCAATTAGTTTTAAAGAAGTAATATAAACGATAAAGATTAGCAACAAGACTAAACCAAACTGTTTAAGATTCAGAACAGAAAAAAAAAAAAAAATCATGTAACTTAAGCCTACTAACACACATACAGAAGTAATAAAAACACCTCCCACCGTCTTACCAAGGTATTTCTCCCGTTCTTCTCTTCTCTCCTTTGCTAGTCTTTGTCTTTCATCAGTTTTGAGAAATCCATCAATGGCTGAAGTCAGAAAGAGAAGAAAAACAAGTGTTAGTAAAACTAAAGAAGTATCCAAAAGAACTCAAACAAAAAAAAAACCCACACAATTAAATCTATTGCACGTAACAACTCAACACAAATGATTTTGCACTTGTCAGAGGGTGGTCAACAAGTCTCCTACCTACTGCCGAAGTCCAAGCACGGCTCATCAGCATAAATACCCGACTCTTCTCCTCAGAGCGAGCAAGCAAGCTCTTAGTGCTTGTGTTAAGGTCTATAACTTTCTTGGGAAACATCCTAAGGATGCAATCAGTACCTATCCAACTTTGCTAGCAACCTCATTTTCAAGTTTTTGGCTAAGAAAAAGAAAAAAGCATTTCAGGAAAGCAGTAAAAGCGGTATGCAGCTCTCTCATAGCTCAGCACTGTGTGGAGTCCCAGCCTTCGTATTTATGGCCTATCCCAGCCACACAGCTTCCCTGCCCACAGGAAACCAGGAGCACCAGCTCACTGCAACAATCAGTCATTAGCGCTGGATGAAGCTACCCAGGCAGCAGCCCTCCAGCTCCCTTTTCCAGGTAGGAAACGTTGTTCCCTCCTCCAGCTGGCACCTCAGAGCAGGTTACTTGTTTGGCAGGAGGTTTTGTACCCAGATCCAGACCCCGCAGTTCTTTGCCCAGCCTGACCCACTGAACAGCAGGACAGACAGAACGTGGCACACGAGGTGTCCAGCAGTCACCTGCCCTCGTGTCCGGCGAGAAGCCGATAGCCAGGCCCGCCCAGGCTGCTCCATTCCCAAGACCACGCGCAAGCTCGCCAGCCCCTGCCTTCTGGACAGGCCTCAGCCACTGACATCAGCGGCTGGTATCCCTTTTCCTACAGGGCCTCCAGTGCTTTCATTTCTCTCTTTGCCTTCAGGATCTCCTGGAGTCTTAGCAGGGCTGCAGCACAAACAGGCACAGAGTTTCACAGCACAGTTTATATCCTTTGCAATCATTGTGTGGGCTCCCTGCTCAGCTACTGTATAATAATACTCCTCTTATGCTCAAAGAACTGCAGTTGCTATTTTTTTCAGATTATTACGATGGAAAAGTGACTTGGATTGGAACTCTAATTCTCTTCTCCAGGAATTACACATCTAGGCTTGGAGGGCATTCTGCTCATGGGAGCAAAATTTGTGCAGAACAAGGATCTTTCTGTAAAGGGCACTGTTCTGTAGCAAGTCTGAAGGCCAGCCTTGATGGTCCCTTATGGCTAGGGAAAAGGCAGGAGGTCTCAGGTGCCCCCCATTAGAGTAACAGCTTGCTTTTTCCCCCACGCACCTTCCCAGTCCATCTTTACGCCTCCTCTGCCCACCTACACACAGACAGCAATGGCCCAAAGGCAGCCAGGCCCCTGGCAAATTGCAATTACAGCTGCTGGCTGGTTACTTACACCTAGAATTTGTGGGGCAAATAAGTATCTGCTTATGACTGAAGACTCATCCGACTTCCCAACCAGTTGTTTGTTCACCTGGTTGCCACTGACTGTCAGATTTTGCAAGCAGTGAGAACAGCAAGCAGCTCAGTACAGCAACTGTGACAGGGGCTTGCAGCCGCTTTGGCAGGGCCCGCAGTAAGCGGCTAAGAAGGAGCAGCCTGTTGTCAGCAGGGCTAAATTACAGCTCCAGCCAATGGGAAGGCTTCCAGAGATCTGAAAGTCAAAACAGCTTGAAACCTACAATGTAGACTGAAAGCAGAAGAGGTGAAATGCAGACTGGATGAGGAGCCCATGGAAGGAAGACTGGGCTTGGGAGCAAGCGGAGGCTGGAGATAGGGAAGGAGGCAAGCAGGGGCAGGAACTAAGGTCTCCTGAGGCAAGGGACGTGACTGAGACAGAGGAGTGGCACCTGAGGAATGAAAACGAGAATGGTGATAAACTGGGGTGATTAGAGGAGCCCCTGGATCACGTTCACAAAGCCCTGCGCTGCTTTCATCGCTCTCCTGCTTCTAGCAAGTATCTATGAAATCTACAGGCAAAAACATTTCCCATCACAACTGCCAATAAAATCACAGCAATTGCCCTCTACCTCAATTGCTTCATGAATGCAAGTGGCAGAAGTGGATCTGAAAGCTCTGGCCTTGCTCGCAGCTGCCACAGCTGTCCAAAGATGAGGTATAATGAGATGAGATGAAGCCTTTGATTTTTAGGTTGGCTTTCGCAAGACTTTGGATGTCTCGATCCTACCCAGGCAATATTAAAATAATTTCAAGATTGTAATGCCGGACACTTTAGAAATGAAGATGTATCAGAATTAAAGCAGTCTGTGCGATCCTTGTTGTGCTTCCTTCCAGACACATTATCATGCGTTTTTTCCTTTTAGGTCCCTTGGCTTATGCAGTGCCTAGGATGAACCTCCTCAAGGGGTGAACCGAGTACATAGCAAAGGAACTGTGATTTTTGCTTCCTGCTCCATTTCCTTCTGAAACTGGGAACTGTTTAGAAAGAAAATTATCATCTGAAGGCTCCCTTGAAGAAGAGCTCTCCACACTTGGCTGTATCACAGAGGAAACAACAAATAGACAGGACGTGCAGCATATCAATGTGGAAAAAACTGGGTGGAGGAAAACAGCATGCCATCTAAGGAAGTACAGACGTCATAAATGCATATGCATGCAGCAGGGGTAGCATTAAAATAGCACAGGCACCCTGAATACCAGCATTTCTTAACTGAAGTACTTGACTTCATGAGTCAGCTTCCCTGTCAAAGAACAGAAATTTGCTTGCCTCCAGAAAGTAAACATAGCTTTGAAGGATGGAATAACTATTCCTTGGGTAGTAACTTGTACTCTGGAATGATTTTCTAAGGCCAAAATTAGTGTATTTACTACACCGTACATTATACATGCAATGGGCACACCAGTTACCTGTGGTGAGAAATTTGATTCACTGACAGGAATCCAAGCTCTGTTTTGTAAAGCAGACTACAAGCAGCGAGCCAGCACAGACAGCTCTACCATTAAAATAATGTATCACCTCTGCTCCATAACACGAACTACCAGCAGAGGGCAGACCAAGGCCTGAATGAAAAAAGATCCCCACGGCAAAAAAGTTCCCACCCTGATGTGGGAAGTGACCCCAGGTTAGTATTTTGTACACTCAGCTTTATCCTGAGCCTTCCTCGTATTTACAGCTAAATCAGTAACAAAAGGTGCAAAGCAGCCAGCACAACATATCAGAGACACAAATGCAGGGTGGTTGTGCCTTCTGCCAACCAGAATAATGAACTCAAAGAGCCACTAGCAGAGAATTCTCTAACAGCCCCTTACTCCCAGCCTTGCGGAGTAAGGAAAATGCCCAATTAACAACATAGCCTTTACAGTGTGGAAGCCACTATTGTGTCCCGTCCTGTTCTCCCTGGCCTCCCAAGTAAGTTACTGCTACTTCTATCCCATTTCCCAGCCCTTGCCCCCAAAAATATATTTTCCAAGGAGTCTCCATTCCCAAAGGCATGTGCCTGTCTACTGGGCTAATTCCTCAAGATAGTGCCTCATTTTTTGACTGAGAAGGGTCAGCTGCTCCCTTGGCACTTCGTTACAACAAGCATTTCTAAAGAAGATGGTAATCTAAAACCAGTTAAAACGTCAGCAGCCCTGCAGGAGCAACCTGTCATCTAGTGCTGAAGGGCTCTTTCAACACTTCGTTACTTTGAAATAAATACTCAGAACTAAAAACTGATGTGTTAATCTGCTCCAGCCTTTTGTGATGGACAACATAAACCCATTCAGACAGATGAAATACTGCCAGAACATGTATGCACACTCTGCACCACATACCATTGCGTAAGCTTCTTGTCTAGCTGTCTTGCTAAAGACAGAAAGGAAGATCATTGTGTCCTGACAAGACACAAGGCAGCCTGTCTTTTGAAACCCATCCCCTCCTTCTGGTTAAGAGAACAAGTACTCGAGCAGGACAATCAGGTTGCTGAAACCTGATGGTATGTTTCATTAGGATCACCCGCTGCCTGGACACTTCCTCTTCTGAAATTTGCATTGGAGTAGCTGCGAGCAGGTTGGGCCTCCATTAATTTATTTTTCTTACTTTGTTTTTAAACCTACGTAGTCTGCTGTGCTCTATAATATCCCACGGTATTTGTTCTAACAACGTGTTTATATATAGCAGATATCCGAGTCTTTGACTCCAGGCATGCCAATGAAGAAGTCAGCTGGGGATCCAAGGCCAGCCCTACATGACATATTCAGACCTTGGCCACCCTACATAGCCCTGTTCAATACTTTTAGAACTCTGTCCATTCTACACAACAACGTTCAACACATTTAGACCTTTGCCACAGAAAACGTCACCTACAGTGACATTGCTGCACTGGTGAAACTCTAGGTTCGGATGCAGTTCTGTCAATGGGAAAGCATTTTTCTTCTGTGCCATTCACGGTGTTCAGGGTGACAAAACAGCTGAACACTCGTAAAATAGGCACTTGCCAGCATGGAGGTGGCCTTGCCAGGAGTGTGGGGAGGTGGGCTGTAGAGCAGGCCAGACAGATGTACCGCTGCACTTACCCCACCGTTCTGCTGGCAATCTCCATTGTTTCAAATTACAACATTGCAGCCTACAAAGCCAAGGTTTTACTCCCTGGAATCTGCTTTCTCTCCCTCAAGAGCATTCTTCGAAAGAGCAAAGAACACACTTTTTCACCTGGCGCTGCTTCCCTCGGGGTTCTGCTGAATAAAGAAATATTATATTCCCCTAGTTTTTGGTGACTGTTGATACTCTGAGGAGAAACAAAGGTTTAAGACTGTATGTGACTGCACCTGGACAACCGTTTCCATCAAGAAAATGTTCTTTTTCTAAATTTCAATTATAAGAGATTGCTGAGAGGCTTTCAGGTAGAGTTAGCAGGCAAACAACAGAAGGGCTTTGCAGGTATGTTCATTAAAATCAAGTAGAACTTCCTCTTTTTTGATAACTGTCTTTTTAAAAGTTTTCTTTAATCAAAAAAGCTGTTTGTTGTATTGCACTCAAAAAAAAAAAAAACAACACAAAGAATCAGGATTTTTTAGTTACAGCTACTTCATTTTATTGTTGTCTTTTTTTAAACAGAACTTGCTTTAAGTAAATCTTTTTTTCCCTAGTAAATGTAGGCATTTTCAGCATAAAAAGTAATCAAATTTGAAGATGCATTGATTGAGATGTGGGAAAATCAGGGTCTTTTAATACTGATTCAGTGACAACTCTCTTATCATTGAGAAGGTACCATAATTAAAGTTCTCAAGAAGATTAACCAACATAATAATATAATTCTTTCCCCTTTCAGAGACCTAACTAAATTTGTGCACTCCTGACACTATCTTGATAACACTTCAATCCACGCACACTCTGTCCAAGAGAAGCCAGCCTCGTCAAGCCTGCTCCCTGAGCAACTAAATCACCTTAAAATTCTGTGCGGTTATGGGCTACTCTTTCAGCGCACCTGATGAATGGAGAAAAATTCAAACCAGTGCCTTTCTGGAAGGCAAAATACGCATCCTAAAAATAAGCACTACTTCTAACTCACAACTAACGGTTTGAAAGTAAACAGAAGTAGGGTTTGCTAAGGAATCATTGCTGGTACCAGCTGGAAACAGACTAAAACAAACCATTCCGCAAACCCCAAAGCTATAAACGTTACAACTGCAGCATTTTTCCCCCACTATGAAAGCTGCTGCTTCTTCCACTCCCTCATTGCATTTTTCTTGGATCAGCAATTGTCCTAACTTGTCTTCATGCATTCGTTAACTTGCACAGCCCAGTTTCACTGACTCCAGCACAACCACTTTGCCTGCGCAGGTGGAAACACCTCGTCAGGCCCAGGGAGCCTTCACACACCTCACCCCAGTCTGAAAGAGGCCCTATCACTCGTGTACTGCCATAGTATACAACCGAACGAAAAAATGTGTTCGTTGGAAAGAACACCTATAAATAGACTAAGAAACGCTTGGTTCACTTCATCTTACAAACTTAGCAGGAAATATCATCGTGGTACAGCAAGCCTTGAGCCATTGTTGTTTTGCTCAAGTTATCTAAGAGAAATGCTTTTGGATCATACCAGTCTTTTTATTCACCTCAGTGACCTCAACCTGAATAATACCATGTTAAGAACATACACAGCAATACAAAAGAAATTCAATCTCTTTTCAAAAATTTTTGTCCCCTTTTTTTTTTTTTTTTTTTTAAACAGATATTCATTATTACTCACTGAAACTAACTCAAAACAAAGGCCTTGCATCCTCAGTATAGTCCAGGCCATTTCAACCCCTCATTACAAGTTTGTTTCTGGGCTCATAGTAGACATTTACATCCCAATATCTGCTGACAGCATGTATTTGTTATTAGACATTAGATAACCAGAGCCCAGTGAAAACTGGCACCGCCCCGAACCACACTGACTGTTCCAGCGACAGCAAATGAGATGGGAACTGCCAATTGCCCCCACCTCCAAGCGCACCTTAACAAACACTTCCTATGCAAGTGAATTGGCTTTGCTGCTGTACAGCGCTGCACACTGATCTTATGCTTCAGTTGTGTCACAGTTTTCACTGCTGTGTTGCACCCTCAAATGATAGCTAATATGTGTGAAGACAGCAAAAGCAAGGGAGAGCCCAGACCTGCTGTTACCAGCTCCAGGTACCAAGAGCTTTATTGGCCTCCTTACAGCCAGAGCAGTCCTGCACGGCCCCCAGGTGGACAACGAGCTGATCTGCAGCTGGAGCTCCTTCCCTGCTGTTTCAGCATGCTTTTCTCCTTCTGCTGGCAATGACAGCACTCACTCAAACCTTCACAGCAACTTCCAACGCTGTAATTTAAAGCCAAGGGGTGCAGGAGCCAGTATTTGCAAAGGTGGTTATTTGGAGAAGACAGACAGCTTTCCCCACACAAGCACTTGAAAAAGTTAGAGATCTGATGTCTTCACGCCTGGAGCACTACCAGCCTTGCAACCTGAGCCATGTCCCCCATAACACCGAGCAGTTGGGCTGTCCCCATCTGCACGCCAGACACCCCTGCAGCCCAGCACTGCAGCAGCCAGGGCTCCTTGTTAACATCCTGACTCACAGCAGAGAAGTGGAGATGATTTTCCCACCCTGGCAACAGCCTGGAGCACGGGTCAGGCTGCCTGGCTCAGGCTACTGAAGCGTGCTGCTAAAGCCCAGTGTTCTGCTGCCTGAGCTCTGTTCACCTGAAAAGGAACCTTCACAGCACCCACACAGGGCAGCTGCAAATCAACAGGTTCAGGTGGGTCAACCTGGTGGTCAAAGGACAGCACTTTGGGGGCCACCCAAGGCAATCTCCTGCATGGTCTCTGCCTGCAGGGCTGGAGGGGCAGGGCAGACTCCTGTGGGCACAAAAGCAAGTGCTTGCAGGTGGGCCAACTGGGAGGGAATTAAAAAAAAAAAAAAAAAAAAGCCCTATAATCTAACTCTTGATTAACCTATGTGTCAACATACTCACACAAAAGCCTGACACAGCAAAACTACAGCTAGCTTCTAAGCCAACTCCAGCGAGTAGGCATTCTTCTGGAGCCTTGGGTGAAAATGACAACACAGCCTTGTCAGTGTTTTCTCAATTACTATCATTAAAAACAATAAGAAAAGGATAGCTACTGAAAAAACACTCAAACAACGTTGCAATCCATGGATAAAGGAACCATCCAGGATAAAGTAGAGAACCCAGAGGCCTGGTGAATGAGCAGATCAGACACGGCCATTTGCACAGCACAGCACTGACCTTAAAACAATCGAATCTGCACCTATGTACAGGGATAACTCTGAAATCCTTCTGCTAATTCTTTCGTTTCAAGTCTAAACTTACCTGAGACTAGTAGAGACATCTGTTCTTTGGGATTTGCTATGAGTTTTACAAAAAGTGTATTCAGAGAATCAAGAACATGTACTGGACTCCTAACAATGCTTACAAAAACGCTGTTGCCAGCATGCTCTTCATTTCCAATAACTGCCTACTTTATGTTCCGTAGACAATAGAGCTTACTTTTTGACATTACCTTCATTTTTTCATGCTCCCGTCAACGAGCAGTCTAAATGGCTTGCACCTTCCTATGCCCCTGATGCATTACTAAAACTTCCTGTTATTGCCCACAGAAAAAACTACTGGATTCCTGATGAAGTAAATGTATTTTCCCTGTGATTTCACAAAAGCTTCAACAAGAAGCAAAGCTGATTAATCCAGACTGGATATTATCAAGTGAACTTTATCCTCGGTGGACTTGACCATGATTAGGAGCCGGAATTAAAACGTTTCTTTTACTGGGCTACACGCTGATAATAATTCCCATGGATTTAGTTAAGGGGGAGGAAGCCACTGATACATCAAATACAAACCAATGCATTGTAGGAGAAAAGCACGGTGAGTCCTCATAGGGAGGAAAGCCTTCTACAATGAGACATCTGTCCTTACCCTGTTCCCCTGCACTCTGGTAGGTGCATTACGCCAATGTACTCACAATGACAGATACCCAGTCTCACCCACCTTGCCTAAATCCTGCTCCCCTCGAGTGGACAGACAACGTTTGCACTTTGCAGAAACAGTCAAAAAGCATCGGATCTACTCAGCTGTTATTTGGAAGAGCATTATTCTTCAAGGACAGGAGACAGCATGCAGACAAACTGATGCACTAACACAAAGAAGGCTGATCACTTCTGCACTCCTCAGCAAGGTTACACGAACCCATGTTCTTAAATACTAATTTCATTGGATTTTTTGCACTTGGAAAGGTGCTAAAAAGATTAAGTCTACTTTGTTACCACTACAAAAGACAAATCTTCATTTAATCTGTAATTTCTCAGAGGATTATTCCCTGAGTTTCCGCTGTAAATCTTCTTACTTGTTTACGTAAATTCAGAACACTGGTCACCTTGTACTTGGAGCTCTCAGCCTGCAGAATGAGGAAGATATTTTATCAAAACCAAACTTTCCTACACAAGAGAGATCAGTGGATCGTGCTTCCACTGATTTTTCGATTCTTAAAAAGTGGAAGTTTCATTTCAGGGTAAGAATTTAGAACTTTCACCAAGATTTACAAAACTTTGCAAGACTAAAGGACAAAATAGGGATGAAAGCTACCTGCAGGAAGTGACTAAACTGCACGCAAAGTGATTAAATGATGTGCAAAGATGAACGAACACACACATTGAATCCAGGATTCACGGCACATATGCCAACAGAAAAAAAAAAGCCAATTAAAACAGAGTGGGTCACTAAGCCTTGCAGTAAGTAGTGCTCAGCACACCAATCAGGTCCAGTACTCAGCATTTTCCATCAAAGTTGATCTCAGCCTCTAAACACCGAAGGAACGCAGTGATGTGCAGCAAAGCTACTCAGGGCGAAGAGAGACTTGAGTTTGCCCAGGTGTCCCCTACACTCATTTGTGAGGGTCACGGCCCAAAGAGAAAGAAGGGTTGAGTGAAGAACAGCATTTCTTCCATTATTTCCGTCAAACCTTCAGCTGCCTGGAGAAGACTGACTTGGTTCAAAACAAAGTCCAATACTGGCACATAAATGACACGACAAGGGGCAAAGAGCAAAAACTGGAACACCGGAAGCTCCCTACAAATTTAAGGGGAAACTTCTTTACTGTGAGGGTGTTGGAGCACTGGAACAGGCTGCCCAGAGAGGCTGTGGAGTCTCCTTCTCTGGAGATAACTCAAAACCGGCCTGGACGCCTTCCTGAGCAACTTGCTGTAGGAAACCTGCTTTTGCTCGGGGGGTGGACTAGGTGATCTCCTGAGGCCCCTCCCGACCTCTACAATTCTGTGATTCTGTGGAAATAGTGCTAGAGCATAAGTGAATTCACATCAATGTCCAGAATTCACATCAACTTCCAGAGCACCAAGACAGCAGAAATTTTAAATGTTTTAACAAAGAGAAAATAAATCTGTCTTATATTTGGCCAAAATTATCAACTTCTTCAGTAAAGTGCTTGTGTGGGTCTGCCATCACAGTGTAAGAAAAGCTATTGGTTTGGTTCAGAGACAAAATACGCTCATTGTCTTAGTCCTTATGCCTCACTATACGGCTCTGGAAAGGCAGCATTAATGCTGCTAGTACCTGTATCAGGATTTGTAGCACTCTGCACACTAAGTTTCTGTTTTTGTTTGCATGTAAGGCAGGGCTGGAAATCTGTCCCATACAGAAACTTATTTTCCTGGTAACTTCAATTCTTCAAACAAGTGACTTGGAAAAGACTCTGTGGGACACTAAGAAGCCTCATTTCCTACGAGGCATATTTCCTATATTCTCTTATGTCTATTCAGATACAAAGTTCCTATTGAAGTTTTCATGGAGATGGGGCATTTATCATCAACCCCCTCCCGACAGTGGTGCACTTTATATCATGTAGTACGGGGACAGCTCCTAGGGCATTTTGTGGCATCCCCTGTTTTCACCATCTTTGCAGGAATATGACCTTTAGGCCACTCCTTCTGTCACATTTGGCTGAAGCTGGCTGATGGCTTCAACAGCTAGTTACTGATGGGAGGTCAGACGGATGGACAGACAGACAGGTGGTGATCCTCTATGCTTCATTTCCTTCTGAAACTAATGCAGACAACCGAAATCTGGAAACTTCAGCCAGGCACTTAAAACCAAAAACCAAGTCCTTATTCACCGACATGCCCTGAGAAATAGAGTGCATGCAGTGAAGGAGGACGCTACACCAAAGGTTTTCTGTCTTCAAGGCCCCTACTCACACCAGGATGAGTTTGGGAAGAAAACTTGTGACACCTGAAGAAAACCTACCATAAAATATGGAACTTGCTAAAAACAATAAATACCAGAATCTGATTTTTTTTTTTTTTAACATATAAGAGTTTCAGAAGAAAATTGACAACTCTTCCGCATATTATTTTCTTGATACTATATAAAATAAAGGCAGTGAAAAAAATAAGGACTCAGCCAGAATGAGCTGTAAATATTACACACAGCTTAGATGTTCTAGGAAGCAATCATGTGACATTGTACTGATCTTCAGAGCACCTAATGATCTGGCTGCCACATTTAAACTGGCAGGTTTAAAGGAAGGCAGGGACAACGTATGAAACAAGCATTTTAAAAGAAGCTTAATCCAGTGTTATGGCATTAAACTGACACCATAAACGGACCACAAACAACGAAGCAACAATTTTCAGTGGAATTTTTTTTTTGCTTCCTTATAGAAAGCAGATTGAGAAAGCACTTGCAATTCCAGCAAGTTCCAGCAAGTTCAAACCAGCACTGTTCGCTGAAAACTGGATGATAGATGCGCTTAAGGAAATGTTTGGCACGGGACATAATGAACTCTAAAAGCAGCTGAAGGTAATTATTTGCACAAATGAACAGCAGCACAGAGGTACTAAGACTGAAAGCGACTGCTGAGCTCACCCCCAGTTGTATCCTGTGGGAGATGCCACACTTACTGATCACACAGCCACACATCTTAGTTGGCATCGTACAGAGCCGTTTCATGCCCTGACACAGGCTAGTAACACATCACGCGGATGTGCGCGCTGTAATAAAAATAAAGCTCTTCAATACAGATGAACACATGATGAATGCAAGAAATTAAAGGTCACGTATGCTTGGCAACTGACAGCGTGTTCTAATTGATTTTGGAAAAAACGGAATGGCGATATAGTAATTAAAGGATCTACTTGTAATACAATGTAAGTGGACATGTTGGAAGATGAATGCTAGCTAGCTCAACTTCTAATATGTGTTCATTTTTATTTGTAACACTACAATGTATGTGGGTTAAGCTGTGTGTTGTATTTAAACTGCACTTTGTAACTTTCTCTTGTTCTTTTTTCCTCCCTCTCCGCCTTTTCTGATGCATCACAATTTTGGTTTTACTGAAACAGTTTCTTGGTAGGAAATTAAACCTGAGTGATTGTGCAAATAAAACAAACATAGCTTTATTTGGCACCACAGTGTAGGTGTTCAAAGCTTAGAATCCACTCTGCACCAAAAAGACAGCAAAACAATCCTGTTTTAAGGATTAAAACTGCCGTGTCATCATCTTTCTCCACCTCAATCTCAACACGAAGTCTCAGACTATATTCTTTCCTGCTTGTTCACGTGCCTTTGCATGCTGCCAAACCCGTAGGACGTAAAGGTCTAGTTTATAAAGTCCTTCAGTTGTTATGACACTTGTACCAATAAAACTTCCTGTACAGCTGTACAACACAACATCTATTTGCAGTTCATTGCTTACCTTTGTTCTTAATATCTCACTGAGGGTTCTCCTGAGACAAGCAGACCGTCCACCTTGCACAGGCTGCCACAGCTCCCATTACAGACACCCACCACAGACAGACAGAACTTTTTTCACTCCAACATCTCTGCCTACTTCAATCCACAATTCCTACGCTAGATGCTACAAAACCGAACAAGTCTTGACAAACGAGCATCCTCTCAGCCATCCTGCTGCCACAAACTGTCAGTCCAGCAGCCCGACAACCACAACTGCACAACACAATTACAGAAATACCATAAAATGAACAATGGATTTTGTTTTTCTTCCAGTGGGCAGCCAATTTCATTAAACTGGTAGATTCAAATCAGGATGTCTTTGCAACGTCTAGGAAAGTTAAAAATAAACCACGCCATTTAAAATCCTCAGTAGCCTCCACAGAACCCAAAGTCCAAGTCCACAATCACAGAGTAAAAGATGTACTGGAGAGCATGAGAGGTTTTGGACAAACTCTGCAATCACCCTGCATCCTCCTGTCCTTTCCATTTCACCAGCAAACTCATTTATCAGGAGAGGTTTGACACAGGATGCTGCTTGCTTGAAAGACATCTCTGGCGCAGAGAAGGGGCTAATGCCATACTGACTGTTGCTGGCTAAGCCTAAGCTCTAACTGCTCAACAGCCCTCCACATCTCACCGTGTGTTCCTCACTATCACAAAGCCACCCAGAGCTCCTGGTTGCCCTGAGCAGCCTGGAATGAATTCTTCACTTCTTTCATGCCGAAGAACCATCAATTCCTGAATTTCATGTGGAAGAACCATCAAAGCACTCAAACCCATCTCTCTGGTTATCTGCAGCCCAGGGGCTGTTGCAGCCCTGTATGGAGGGCATAATTGTACATTGTAGCCACATGGTCCTGCACAGGAGGAGGATCTCCTCAAGGTCTTTATCAGTGACACAGACTGTGGGATCGAGTGCACCCTCAGCAAGTTTGCTGATGACACCAAGCAGAGTGGTGCAGTTGATACCCCTGAAGGAAGGGATGCCATCCAGAGGGACCTGGACAGGCTGGAAAAGTGGGCCCACGAGAACCTGATGAGGTTCAACAAGGCCAAGGGCAAGGTGTTGCACCTGGGTCGGGGCAATCCCAGGTGTGTGTACAGACTGGGAGAAGAACTCCTTGAGAGCAGCCCTGCGGAGAAGGACATGGGCGTTGTGATTGACGAAAAGCTGGCCATGAGCCGGCAGTGCGCTCTTGCAGCCAGGAAGGCCAATGGCATCCTGGGCTGCATTAAGAGAGGGGTGGCCAGCAGGGAGAGGGAGGTGATCGTCCCCCTCTACTCTGCCCTTGTAAGGCCTCACCTGCAGTGCTGTGTCCAGGCCTGGGGCCCCCAGCACAAGAAAGACATGGAGCTGCTGGAGTGGGTCCAGAGGAGACCACAAAGATGCTCAGAGGGCTGGAGCACCTCTCCTGTCAATAAAGGCTGAGGAGCTACGCTTGTTCAGCCTGGAGAAGACTCCAAGGAGACCTCACTACAGCCTTCTAGTATTTAAAGGGGGATTATAAACAGTAGGGAGACATTTTCCACAGTCTGACAGCAACAGGACAAGGGGAAATGGTTTTAAACTAAAAGAGGGAAGATTTAGGTTAGGTATTAGGAGGAAATTTTTCACTCAGAGGGTGGTGAGGCATTGGAACAGATTGCCCAGAGGATTTATGGATGCTCCATCTCTGGAGACATTCAAAGTCAGGCTGGATGGGGCTTCAGTGGTGATGGATATTACACAATGTTGATTCTTAGATTTTGTTTGCTGAAAAAAAAAAAAGCTGTTATTTATACATACCTGGGAATGTGGGGTTACAGATTACCCTAAGTGTCATGCTGGCAGTGTTATTATCTGTTTCTAACCTAGTGGAATTTTCTGCAGAGAGTACCAATACCTCATGCTTCATTGTTTCTCCTAATCTTACACAGTTTTCCTCACTATATTATTTTTAAAAAGAACAATAAATGGAAGATAATAAAGAGGAAATTCTTTACCCAAAGGGCAGTGAAGTGACCTGTTCATCTTACAATGACTTAAAAAAATTACTCAACTTCCCACTTCTGTCCTCTGAATTATCTGAGCAGTTATTTGGCATATGTGAATATCCTTGCAAGTGACCTTACCCAAACTATAACAACATCAGTACGTTTTTTCATCTAAAAGGATTCAAGGATCCAAGTGTAAGACTGTTTCCACACCGATATGTCTGGTATACACAATGACGACGTGTGGGGCATCCTCTTTGTTAGGACTGAAGTTAGCTTAGCTTGTGCTACTATTCAGCATGTCCAATTTTTGTGTGTTTTCTGTGAGAACTGTAAAGGTACAAATCACAGACTTGGTTTAAAGTACTGTAACCTCATTCTCAATTGGATCCTCCCAGGTTTGCTTATCCCTGCCACTGCTTTAAAGGTTTAAAGACTTATTTGCCACATTTTAAATCGTAGTATATTGTCATGCTACGCAGATAACAGAATCACAACTGATGTTTAATACGCCACTTCAAAGTAAGTCTTTGGTACCACTGCCACTTCAATGCAATGCTCAGAAAGTGACTGGAAAGGCCTGAGTGCAAAAGTACAGATATAAAAAACTTCTAACTGATGCACGGGAAAGGGTGATGGCTCAGACCTCACGGGCAGGCTGCGGGCACTGCAGGCTCTTCTTGTCAGCTGTGGGAATTCAGCGAGCAGAACAATTTTGGAAGCGTGTTACTGGTTGAACAAGCACAAGGAGCTAACGCACATTTAGCAGAGCCCCAGGTTAGCAGCCAGTTCAAAGCTTCACGTTACCACACCACCTCAGTGAAAGCGAGAGTCAGGAACGCAGTAACTTTGCAGATCAGCTCCCTCTTTATAAATAAGGCCAGACAAAGGAAAATAAAGACAACAACAGAGTCCATACAGTTACTCTTCCTGCAGCCATCATTCCAGCATAGAGGCACACCCCTGAGCATCTGTACTCTAAACAAACACTTTTTATTTGGTGAACACTGTGATTACCTTATTATAACTAATTTGGGTTACGCCTGTACACAATTCTGTAAAAAGAAAATTGCCTCTTTGCTAAGTAATGTTTTCATAGCACTAAGTAGCCAATTTCTGCACAACCCCCCTTCTGCAGTGAGCAGTACTACACTCTCATCTATTAAACATAATTATAGCAGAGAGGATCACTTGGATGCTAGCACTTCTACACTACAACAGCTCTGAATTCAGCAACAAAAATAGCTGCCCAATATACGCAGGGCATTATTTTCCCATGGTAATGAGGCAATGAAAACCATGCACATTTACGTGCTAATAATCAAGGCGACTACAGATCTGGTTAGCATCATAGCGGAGGGAGAAGCAGTTGTATCGCAAGCACTTCAGGAGGATCCAGGCCGGCAGGAGGATCTGGGCCAGCACACAGCAGCTAAGCAAGATGGTATTTTTGATAACTGCCTTCTGGTGCTGAAGAATCTAATTCCCACCCGGAAAAAAAAAAAAAAAGTTTTTTTGGCAAATCTATGTGATTTTCTACATATGCTACAGTCAATGGGTTTGAGGAAGTGTGGATTGCACCTGTCTGTCTCATGAGCTTTTGAATATTGATACAGGCAAGTGGAGCTTGCCTTGGTCTCCATAATCAAGCTATTACAAGGCTGATCAAATGATGGAATTTAAAATAAATAAATAAACAAACAAACAGAAACATGAAGTCTCCCCCAATTCTTCCATTATCCATAACACCAGAAATAAGCAGCTTGGCATAAGGCATTCAAGCTGTTAGGGAATTTATTTATTTGTAAATGACCAACCAGCTTCCCTCTCAGTCTTAACAGCTTTTCCTGGGAAGTCAACTTATTTCAAAATAAATTCAGACTTTATCATACTGACACATAACTATGGGATTTCATATGTAGTTGCAGTCTGGAGTATCACATCTGTGTGATTAGACTTTCATAGGAAAAAAATCTGAATTTTAGAAAAATGAAGAGTTACGTTGGAGGCTCTATCAGATTTGCTTCTGGGAGTGGGGGAGTCTATCTGTTGCCCTGCTGTACACCTTGATCCTGCAGTGGATGTGTATAACAAGACTGCTGCAACAGTGCTTGCATCATTTCCTCATGAAATGTATTCAGAAGAACTCACCCACTCAAGCTAGCCTTTCAGCACCAGGCACATATACTAGCACACCCCAGAAATGAAGAACAGTGAGACATGAGTCTCTAAGCACAAAGTCCATGTATCTACAGAGACCTGCAACTGAGTGCTTTGGTGCCAAGTGATGATGTTCTACAGAGATCTGATGTAGATTACTCACCCAGCAAGTCTCTCACACGCTGACTTGAGTGGGTTATCTGAAAATATAATTCTTAAATATTTTTTTTTTTTTTAGGTTTGATCAAGAAATTTTTCATCCTACTCGCTGTACCAAAATAGCTTGAAGTAGAAATATTTGGCTCAGGGAAGAGAATTACTAAATTTGTGCGTGTGCGATCCTGAAACTCCAAAGCATGCCTAACTAGAACAGCTCAAACCTTCATGCAGCAGATGACATTTGGAGATTTCTATTTTAATGTGCACACGCGTGCATGGCAGATCTCTCCCTTTCCCAACTACCCAGCCCACGAGACTGTGCACTGGCTTGCTGGGTGGGGAGAATGGGGGGACCGTGCCATGCAGTGGGAGTCAGCTGGAAAATGGGGATACCAAGGGAGTGCTTTGGGTGCAGGACACCCAGAGCTGCACACCCAGCCCTGCCACGCCTCAGCTCCATTCTCTCTCCCACACCACGAGCAGGGAACCAAAGCAGGATGCCTGGCAGGGTGCAGCTCGAGCAGGCGGCTCCGCCTGGCAGCTGGGAGGGAGGCGATGAAAGCAGGGAGCTCCTGAAAGCTAGAGGCGGGCGCTGATCTGCCTCCACGAGGGCATTTCACACTGCAGCTGCACAGCCTGACAGGTCTGACTGAGGATTTTGTCTAATGCTTGAATTTGCTCTAAAATACAATACTACGTTAAAGTGTGACAATTAGCTTCTTTAAAACCATTAAAATCTGATGTGCTGTTCTGACTGCAGCGTTTTAAAAATACACTTGGTTACAAAGGTCATTAGGTAAAAGAAAACCAGGGCATGCGTGGCTCTACAAGGCAAGGAAAAAGGGCTTGTATTTGAGGCAACTGAAATCCACTTTGTTTCACGTTTATCCTACTTGTAAAGATAATGCCAGCAATGTTTGAGAACACTGGGAGCATGACAATAAAACATACAGCAGCATCCTCAGACATCTGCACACACAAGCCAGACCAGTCGTCCATATTTTGGCATATGAAGCCTGCAGAAGAAAGAGCATGATTTTGATAGTCTCCAGAGGCAAAAAGAGCTTTTAAAAGGGAAAGCAGACACAAACAGCATGTGGGAAGACTGAGTTAAGGCATTATGAAGGGTTAACTACAGGCTCTTAGAAGTTTCGTTTTTATTCTCTGCAATTGCCCTAGTTCAGAACGTTTTACAAAGCAAGTCAATCTTTCGGAGTAATACAGCAAAAATTCCCTTAATGTGCACATCCCAGAGCCCTGGAGGGGTTCAGAGTGCTGTGGCTCCTCCTAAGGATGAACACGCCACTCTTTTGATGTTGCTGTACTCTTACATATGTTGTTAACAGCAATTCTTCACCAGATCCACCAAAAAAAAAAAAAAGGTCAAGGAACAGTCCAATGAGAGCTAACAGCCAAGCTCAGTAAATGAGGGCTGGGCAGGCAGCTTGCTCAGGGCTGCAGCGGGACAAACGGGGCAACACACTATGGGGAGGGTGCGAGTTGCTGCCCTCCGAGATGTGCAAAGCAGGGAAGGGATCCCGCTTGCTGCTCGTCTTGCCTGAGCACACATTCACAAAACAAGCAAAAACGCTTATCAGGGAGGTTAACACTTCAGACTATGTTTTCCGACCCCATTCTGCTGACAGAACAGTTAGAGGCTAACTTCTGTACATCACAGGGTTACTGGAAGGAAAAACAGGAGGTCCATCTAACGTACGTACAAGTGAGGTTTCACTTTATGAAACACAGGTCAAGATGTAGAAGGACAAATACATTTGCAGGACAGCATGCTCCTGATTTAAATTTGAAAGCAATAAAGCCAAGCATGGAAACTACATGTGTGTGCTGTCCGTGTGTCTCTGTCTTTGCAGAGACCAGTTCTGGACAACCAGGGCATACTACAGCAGCACACAGAGAAGATAAAGGTGTGGATATTTTAGAAATAAATGGAAATCAAGCAAATACAATACTGTTGTGTTCCTGAAAGTGGTGTCTTACAAACTTAGAGAAGACAGGCAGAAAAATCCTACCAGGTCTCACACAGAAACACACACTCAGCAAACACGGGTAAGATCTGCAATGGAAAACTAAAACGGTTGGTGGCATTCCATTTTCAATCCATTCACCTCGGACCTTGGTTGAACTGGCCCACTTACAGTAAAACCCATGATACTTGTTTGCCTTGTCTGATTTATAAAGCCAACATAGTAACACTAAATAGCCTTCCTACATGGAAACGGGAGCCAAGAATTCTGACTTTGCTTTGGGAGCAGACTTCTGCTGTGTTCATATGCACAGCAAAGCAAGCTGACGTACTACAGCACAAATTACATACTTCTCAGGAGCACTAGACAAGGCTACGTTTCAGCAGCAGCATTACTGGAGGTGCTTTGAGATAGACGAGTCATAGGAACAATTGCATCAGTCCTCAAAAACCAAACAATTTTCTAGCTTCTGAATATTTCTTAACTCCGTAGTCTTATCTTGATTAAACCACTCTAGGATTTTAAAGGACAACTTAAGAAGTCTCTTTGAACACAAGCCAGTAGTAAGTAATGATTTTGCTACGGAGGATTACATTTACATCTGATTAAAATGGAGAGTACTGAATAAGCGATAAGAGAACAGTCTTTATACAATTAAGATTTCATTCTCAAAATTACTACTAGTTTTAACGGAGAACTGAAAATCTCCACAAGTCTACATACACTACGGTTATATATTTATGAAACTGGATGATTAACCTGGGGTAGGAAAAAAAGTACAAGAATAGACAGTAGTCTTATAGATTTTACAGAAGACAGTAGAGTTGACAAAGTTTTCCTTGCTGCATATTTTCTGCAGAAAGTTAAATTTAAAAAGAATTTTGACTTCACAGTGCAAAATAACTGCTACAGGTGTTTATAAATCTTTTTTCACATACATCAAATTCTGCACAGATTTAAGTTTCTTAAATTATTTGACGTTATTATTGCCAATTCCAACACAAATTATACAATTATTTTCCAAACACTACACATATTTTAACAGATGAACTCTTATCAAACCCTTAGTGACCTTAAAAACAAAACAAAAAACAGTTTCACTTGTGCATATTACATGGACCACCTCTGCAGACAGCCAGCCTCCAAGTGAGCATTAAGAATACCAGTGAATTAGAACAAAAGATTGCTCACACCTACGGACAGCAGCCACCCCACGTTTGATACTCCGTGCAGTCCTGTCCTCCACGACCTGGCACACCTACACATGTTGTCACCAAAAATCGGGAATAAATCCCTTACCACCAATGCAGCATTAAGAAGCAGGCATTCCTTACTGCAGTGCCGGATGCACAGGGGATTGTTCCACCTAACCGGCATGCCGAGGAACAAAGGTACATTTTGATCCTCGCTGATTTACCCATATTTGGTCAGCATTGCCTAAAGAATAAAGAATTCCCAACATCTGCTTCTTGTACCTCAGCCAGCAAAATAGATGATGCTCGTCTCAGCCAGCAAGGTCAGGATGGCCATTACACAACATTCACACAAAGCAGACCCATTCTTCTCGCCTCAGCCAGCAAGGCCAGGATGTATCCATCTCACACAAAGGAGGCCTGTTCTTCCTTGGCCAGGTTTGGTATCGGTTTGGCACCCAAGATGATGCCATTGTGAATTCTGTGATTCTCCTTATAATGCCTTCTGGAAAAGCAACTTTTTTCCTCCTTGCAGATCAAGCCTCCTGCCTGATTTTAGTTTCTCTGGTGCCTTCCAGCTCTTGTCCCATAAGGCACTCTGAAGAATGGCATCCCAGCCCATACTCCCCTTTGTACCACCGGCTTTCATATTTGCTCACCAGTTGAGCTGTAAGTGGAACTCATTAGATTCCTGTAACCCAACACTTTTTAGTTCAGCTATCCCGGCTGCTGACTAGAACTGCACGAACAAGTGTCCAGATCACATGCAAAGCACATGTGCTGTGCCAGAGCAATGCCCTGCCCAAGCCATCCTTCCGTTTCTCTTGACCACCGACATTTGAGAACACCTTGCACCCCCAAGACCCTAATGCCAACAGCTAACCCCAAACACCTCACCGCTTACACTTGCCTCCTGCAGACTTCACTTCCCATGTACTCTTCAGTACCAGGCATCACTTTGAAGTCTTTGTATTGAGGCTAATTTCGACTGGTATCAAAAGTAATTTAAGGAATAGATCAAACTATATTCCACTGCAAGAAAAACTTTGATAAGAAACACCCCTTAAGCTCTTCCACACTGAACACTGATGCAAATAATTAAACTCCAATGATACAGCCTTATGTTTCTTGACTGTTCCTTTCACACGTGCACTGTTCAGCAACCTGTCACCAAGTCTGGCAGGATTGGTGTGATGGCGGGGGGTGGAAAGGGGGCTGTGTTCACGGTCTTTTTTTATGCCTTTAGCTGTTTGCTCCTCAAGAACATTTGTCTTGTCATATTATCATTTATTTTTAACTTTCCAGAGATTATGCTTTCTTCCATATTCTCATTTGGATATGATTTTCCCTTGTCCTTCTGTTTCCAGCAGCCTCCTTTACTCTGCTGTTTAACCACGCTTTATGTGACCATAGACAAAGTGCTATTATTAGATGCACAGACTTTTTTTCTGCACTCAGTGGAAAGAAAGAAGTAAGAAAGTGTGTTATTTTCTATTGTGAAAAACAAAAACACACCACAGACTCTCACACTGGGCTCATAAGTCATTTAACACTAACAAGGCATTAGGAATGACATAAGGAGACCACGTCAGGACAGTTGGTCAGAGCTGAAATATTACCTACATACTTGGCAAACGCTGGGGGGCAGCGCAGGAAAGAAGGTTTAATTTGTCCAGAGTTCTGGAGTGTCAGTAAGCCAAACTCTACAGCTGCTCATGAAAGCAGGCTGCAGGAGAAGGGGTACAATGAGGCCTAAAACACCATCTGCGTGGCTGTGCTTACACAAAGGCGTGAAGCTGAAACCTCAGTCTTGCAAATGGTTACTGCAGGCGGGAGACTAACCCGTGTCTGAAAGGGTGGGGAAGGCTTGCAGGCTGAGAGCTTCTGCACTGCTGACAGTGTCTGGTTGTACAGACCTGATGACAATTACAAAAATAAAAAATAAAAAATAAAAAATGAAAAAATAAGTACCTGGAAGCCTTCACTCACTGTTCCTTCCTATCTGGGACCCTCCAAATTGTTTCTTTTCCAAAATGAGGAACCTGCTCCCTATTTATCCCAGTTATGACTAAACTTCCCAAAAGCAGGGGTCTCAACAGCCTGGTAAGTACGTGATCTACCAGATCTAACTGGAAAATAAGCTCACGTTCTCCACCATAAGCATTCAGGTAATAAGCAGCGGAAACACGCACCGAGTATCCAACTTGAAGAAGTGGAATTACTACAGCAGGGTAAGCTTTAGCCATCATCAAATAGACCTGGATCATAAACAGCAACACTTGCTTTGTTCTCCTGATGATTGCGTGCAGTTTAACAATGAGAACAACCTATGTGAATCAACAAACAGTATAACCAAAACATAACTCAAATCAGAAGTTTGAAACCTTGTGATTTTTAGAAACAGAATTTTTTTTCAAACCCAGGCCTAATGCTGTGCTGGGTGACACATGGAACACAGGCACATGGAATCCAGGAAAACGTGTGCCTTCCCCAGATCGTTCTAAAACATGGATGTGGAGCTCTCAGGATTATGTTCATGCCATATTTCCAACTACTATATTGCCAAAGCTCGAACACCATAAATGCTACCTGCTGCAGCTGCAGACACTGTAACCGCGATGATCAAAGGCACCAGTGACGCACAGTGTATTTGGAGCAGTAACACTATTTTTGACTAAAACGGGCTTCTGTGTCAGAGCCAGAGAAGGGACTACATGCTGTACGTTTCTTCAGGACATATCAATAGATCCCCTAAGTTTCCTATGAAATTTGCCTGCCTTCTTACCTCAGGAATGACTTTCTAGCTAAGGATCAAAGGCTTCTAACAGAGCACACTGAAATCAGGGTTTCCAAGAGATTAGACTATCTAAATTTTTCAGTTCCATTACATATAACCACATCCTACATCACCAGCCTTTCCACTCTTGAACGAAGGCAGCATTCCTTCCCTGTAACAGGAACAGACCCCGAGGCAATGAAAAGACAGCATCAAGGCTTTGAAAAGAATGGGGAGAAAAAAAAAAGCCAGTTAAAGCACCTTAGCTTAAAAATATTAGGCACTTAGTTTCATAATTATCTTCTTGGACTGGTAAAGAGATAAAAACATAGCCTCAAATAATTTCAGCAAAACTGAAACATTTAAGAAAGCAGAATGCCCAAAACAGATGAAGGGAACCTAGTTCTCGGTGTAACATGGACAAACCTGCATTTGATGACATTTTCTTCACCCAGGCAAACCTGTGCTCATTAGAAGGTATCACTTTTCAGGAAAAAAAATGAGCACAACAAATGAGCACAGCAGCAGGACCAGCCTTCCACTGCATGCTTCCAGGTTCAGGACTTGCTCAAACTGAATGCTCGGAGCAGCATGAGACAGAGAGCACTCACGCCCTGTGAGCCTTAGAGGTAAGAAATAAACCCGAGGAGACCTCAGAGTTTTCATGGTTTAATGAAAGCACAGCAAGAGCAATTACTGAAAAAGGTCACTAGGAAATAACAGCTGTGCAGTAACGCTAACATAAAGCAAAACGTTTAATCTTAACCCCATTATCCTATTTCCCCATCACAGCAATAAACCTCATTCAGCAAAAGGGATGCATGGTGTGCTTTTTTCTTCCTGTGACTGGGGTTAAAAGAATTCTAAGGAAAGCGAAGGTAAATACAGGTCACTTCCAGAGAAAGCTTAAAATAAATAAATACACGTATCATGTATATATGATGCACAAAAACTGCAACAACTAAATCTGTTACAAGAGGATGAAAAAAATAATACGCAGTAAGAAAAAAGCCGTAACCTTACTGCACTGCATTTTTCTATTTACATGCAAGATGAAAGATTATTTATATCATCATATCCAGTAGATGTTCCAGCATACAACCTCACACATTGATTTCTTTCCAGGGTCACTCATCAGGAGCACGATGCTCCTTTCAAGAAAATATTCCACAAAAGCAGAGATGTGATTGAAGATGAAAGTCGATATGCAAAACCCTTACCCGTTTCCACACTTCTAAATAAACATGTAACACGACCATTAGGAAAATCAATGAATTCTCTCTAATGTGACGATGTTTCTTTGCAGAATAAGTATATAAGGACTTTGTTTATTCTTTAATTAACATATGTCATTCTTCCTTGAGGTTGTTTTTACTCAATTTTAGCCAATAATCTAGAAAGCAAAATCTCACTCTGTGAAACAAAAAATATTAGCGATGATACTGTTGGTACCTTCTGAGGAGAAAGGCATTAGGAACAGAAGAAAGAAGCAGGAGGAAATTAGAAAAAAAAAATCCAGAGGAAGAGAATTCCCACACACCGCACCACTCATCAGAGTTCAGCATGCCCATGCCCCAGTGGTTCCAGGATGATTTTCTTTGTTCTACACAGACACCTGCATATTGTTTTCCTAGTAAACTAAACAGCAGGAGGAGCGATCTGTTGAAAACAAAAGAACCTGCAAGAGCTGTAATGACAGTAGATTTTAGTCCAGGTCTTTTGACATTAAAAACGGAACAGGAACACCTCCCTCTTACCATCTTCTCTTTGGCCTTCAACCCGCAT
Organism: Alectura lathami; assembly: GCA_013399715.1. Lineage (NCBI taxonomy): Eukaryota > Metazoa > Chordata > Aves > Galliformes > Megapodiidae > Alectura > Alectura lathami. Next base: position 5,032 of record VXAV01004867.1, on the reverse strand, counting down.
TTGATACAAATGAAGTACAACGTAATGATCAAAATAATCTTCAGCAAGATTCTTCTCATGCCAACTATACCTAACCTTAAAGAAATTCAATCCTCCTGACCACAGGCACAAACTTGTGTCTTTCCTGTAAGGCAGGAAAAAATTATATTAATCTGTCCAGATGAACAACCTGTATCTGTCATAGTCAATATATTGCACTCAGTTTTAAAGTGCTTTTCAAAGGCTATTGTTATTTTCAACAAGAGAAGGTGGTTTTTCAACAGTTGAGGAAAGGAGAGAGGACAGATGCACCAATAGCACAGAGGTGAGATTAAAACTTGAGAACTTCTATGTTTCACTATCTTAAAAAGTTGCATGCACATATATATTCTTAATCCTGTTGCAAGGAGCATGGTAGACGAGCTCCACACAGTGTTACCAGATTCACTGCTTGTTTATTCCTCCACAATTTTTCAGAGCTCTGGCACTGAAAACTCTGAGCTTCACTCTCACTTTTAAACCAGCATCTCTAAAAACCCAATCAACCCACCTACTCTCCTATCTTCTCCATTCACCCTTTTTGAAATTCAAGCTATTGGAAAAGCTCTGTATCCTTCTAGTCAAGTCATGGTCACTGATCAGCAAACATACCTTCCTTGCAAAGGCAAGGCACTAAACGTAACTACGCCAGGTGCATGTCCACTTCTCCCAGCAGCTTACCCGTGGGCCCAGTGTCACTTCCCATTGCCTCCACGTGTCTGTGCTCACACACAGGTTCTCGCTCCTCCTGGCTGTCATTGTCCTTCTGCCAAATTATTTTAAAATGCACACGCCTCACGCTGGAAGCACAGTGTTAAAAGAGCTGCTGCTTCTCTATGCTTAGCAAGCAATCCATGTACAGATGAAAATGCATACTACTTTCAAAGGCAGAAAACTTATAAGGACATTCCACACAACAGTCATGACAGGGCCTTAATTTAATTTTCTTTTATTTACATTCCCCTGCATTTTTTGTCAAGAGGAACAAAGCAGGGCTACACCAAAGAACAACTTCATATTAAAGCAGTTGTACATGGCCTCATATATCCACTTCTCTTCAGGCAAAGTGGGGAAAAAAAAAAAAGGATGCCCTCAGGCATCCAAGGCTTTGACAGTGGGCCCCAGGTAGGGCTCTTGGTGAGCAGCTCAGCTCAGCTCACTCAGGCAGCTTTCCTCCTTTCATAAAGTTACTGCAGATCCCCCACTGTCTTAGCAGCTTGAGTCCTGAAATGCTGAGGGGCAGCATGTGAGTATGAGGAACAGATCTGGTGAAGCTGTAGGTGGCAGCAGGGTCTCTTCTGCTCTCTCCTAACATCCTCCATAAAAACCTCACAGAGAAACAGAAGGCTTAGTGGCCACAGCCCACTGTGCCCCTAACAAACATCCCAGCACTTGCTAACGGCATCACAGATGATGGGTCAGCTTCCTCCAGCATGCTCGCATCTGATGCTTTTCCCTTGACCAAGGGAGCTCTCTAAGCAGGGGAAGCAGGGACTGTACCACGCTTTCCGTGGAAGCCACCCAGCAGCGTCATTTCTCTCTCCTTGCGCTATACAGTGCGAACTGGTGAACAACGGAGGTAACAGGTCAACTGCAGCATACAAAACACGAGCCTTGCCTACTCCGATGTACTCACAGGGTTAAAAATTAGTAAATATTTAGCAATTACTGCAAGACAGAAAATAGGCTAGCTGCAGCATTATTTATAACAGGAAATCTGAAGACTGCATATGACAGCACTACAAGTCAGATATTTCACTCATTTTGTTTACCAAAATGAACAAATAAATCATCAAACTGCGACCCGGACAAGAAAGATATGTCAAAAACTATTTTTGCACCAGCTTGACCTTGCCGATTGGCAACTGCACCAATCAAACTACAGCCAACAAACTTACTGATCAAGGTTGCTACATTAGGCAAAAGTTAACAAGAACAGCAGTAGCTTTGTCATAGGCACGAAAGAAGAAAAAAAAAAAAAAAAAAAAAAAAAAAAAAAAAACCATTGCTGAGAGTAAAACAACAGGAGCTGCTTATTCCACACTGTGTTCTGTGCCCCTGGGGCTTTGGCTTCAGTTCATCTAAGATGCTGCTTCTTGCAGGGCAAGGGCAACACTCTCCCTGAAAACCCAGGCACCGTCCCAAACACCTCCCAGGATAAACGTCACACCCCAGCTACTGCTCCCGCCCTCTCGATCAGAGCTCACCCAGGGCCACCCATGTGCCACGGAGCAGGATGCAGAGCAATGGTGAGATAGCTTGCTTGTTTATACTGTCATCCATACGTGTAATCAAAACAGATGACCTGCCCACAGCCCCTGCCTTGCTGCTACCGTACACCCAACAGAAGTGGAGGAAATAGCAACCCTGGCAGAGGGCAGCGCCTGTGGAGCTCCTCGCTGGAAGCAATCAGATGCCAGCTAATGCAGAGCAAAGTTCAGGGCACACCTATATAAGAGGAGGCTGCCGTGGTTGTGCCAAAAAAACAGCTCTGTCAAACACAAGTACCTGCGGTGAGGCTGGACATACCACTGGCAAGGGAACCCCACGCTCTGCCATCAGCGCTTCACATGCGGACACAAACCAAAACAGAGCTGGTACTTAGGAAGCCTGCCTGCCCAGAGCGAGGGAAAAGGGGCATGGAGGGGTGGGCCGAGTTGGCTTCAGTAGCAGAAACCGATAAACATTTTGGAAGGGAGGAGGAGCCAGCATGGCAGCAAAAGCTGCGTCCCCTGCTGTGCTAAGAGGAAAGCTGGGAAGCAGGCCGACCTGGTGCGAGGGATGGGTGCCCTTTGTGCGCCTGGACCAGTGACAGCAAGAGGGACCGACGCGGCAGGGGCAGCAGGCAATGTGACGAAAGAGTGTGGGTGTGTAAACACACAGCCGCCACATGCACCTCGCTAGGAGTAGTGCTGATAACCTCTGCTGGTAGCACATGACTCAGCATCCAAAATTGTCACACAAGAACACAAGTTGTGTTTGAGAATTAAGCTCTCCAAACAAGCAAGCAGACGTCTTGGATTGTTTCTGTCCACAGGCAAGAGGACTATCTAACTGTAAGACAAATACTCTTGTCTTCAGCTTTGGTGCCATTTTACTGATGCACTCAACATCTCTGGCCTAAAAGGAGAAAGTCAGTTAGAAAGGGAAAAGATTTTGATACACCGTGAAACCTTTGAAGACTAAAGGGCAAATTACTTCAAATTACTCATGCTTGGCCAAACCTGGCACCAGAAGCCAAGTCCTGCACCGCTCTGTCTACCCTGTGCTAGCTCACCCACTCCAGGACAGGCTTTCATTCCACAAACCAGACACCATCAACCCTTACGAGCTTGTGTAAGCTACACCAAACTCAATTCCTAAAGAACTCAGGCTGCAAACTAAATACTCTACCTATGTGTTCTACTCTACCTCAACTTCTACCTACACTTAAGAAATTTGGGTTATTCTGGCAAGGCATAAAATAAAATGGGCTAGATTACACAGAAACAAAGGATGGGGGCCGAATGCATTCAGATCTAGCTGGCAAAAGAGCTAGCTCTTGGCTGCTGAACAACTGCTCCTTATTCTTTCAACATTTTTCTTTCCTGGTACTTCTTCAGTTGTCTGACTTTACAAAGGACTGTACAACATAACCCGCCTGAAATGCTGCTGCTTAGAACCAGCCCCAGTAGGTCTAGTGGTCAAAACTCAAAAATGACGCCTCCTAAGTGCTAAGTCACCCACAACAATTTTGACTGGAGCTTCTCGAGACGCGTGCATCACCGGAAGCTGTCTGGATTAATTTTGGTGGAAGATAACCATCAGAATACCTCCTCGAGGACCCCTCCCCTCTACTGCTCTCAGTTCGTAGCCTACGGAACTGTATCATACTGCAACACCGGTTGACTGATAGCTGCTCTGAAGACCAGAAAACCACCCCTCAACCTGTATGTTGTTACCTTTGATTTTCAAAGAGTTCTTTGATATGGTGATTCTCCATTTTTGAACTGCAATGCCTGAAGCAGCGGTGAGATAGCAAGGAATGTGATTTCTTTTCCTTTCTGCCTCTTTCCCCTTCCCAGTCTCCTTGTGCAGCTGCCACAAGGAAAAATGCTAAGCCTTCATCCCCCTGGGCTCCTGCTGAAAGCCGGGTGGGCTGGTGGGAGGTGGATTCCTTTGGAGCCCATCAGACGGGCGCAGCCTCCTCCCTGGCCTCATGCTTCTCACTCAAGGCTGGATAGAGCGGGGTTGGCTCTGACAGGAATGAACGAACACATTGCGTACTGCTAGGAACCTGGAGCAAGGAGCACGACAGAGCAAGGGAACACATCCAAGGCTTCTGGATACATCTCTAGCTCCTGGACTGGTTTTGTGGGACATGTGAAGCACACCATATGTATGCTGCGATCTTATCCTCTGCCCCCAATGCAGTCTTGAGGCTAGCAGGGAAGACAGTGCTACGATGAGACGCTTGCTCTAAGCCCGTCCATCCTTAAGACCTTGTAGGCAGGGTTGTGTGGATCAGAACAGTGCAGGTGAGGGGAAAAGAGCCATCTTAGAAGAAACTCAAGAGTTAATCTAGTGGGTTGTCAGTTCATCAATAGCACGGGCACATCGTTAGCAGCAGCCAACTTGGCAGCAGAGGATTCATACGCTGCAGGGGTTTTACATACCCAGAGAATTCACTCGTCTTCCAGGAACACTGCTCTGTTACTACATGGCCTGTAAGCCTGTCACCATGCTTTAGGGAGCACTCATCACAAGTTACACTGGCTGTATGAAGGCTTCCTTTACAGTTCTTCTTCAGCATTACAGAAATGGGATTTGAAAGTGGATGTGCTTGTACCGTGTAACATCACTTTCAGTTCCATTCACATATCATTCAGGCAACTTCATTACAGATTAAACACATTAGGATCCAAGGCGACCTATTCTTTATGAGACACCTTCCAAAAATATGAACTTAAAGGAAGCCTGAGTATAGTCAGGCTTAAGGTATAAGAGCACCTCAGAGTGGGAGGAAAAAAAAAAA
>VXAV01004866.1:381544-391840 GCA_013399715.1 Alectura lathami | reverse complement strand
TTCAATGTCACCTTTGTTCTGAATGTATCCCAGTAGTAGCCAGAAGGGTGTCTGCTACACCAGAAGTGATTCTCCATTCTCCCTCATCCTTCCATAGATCCTGCAGGCAGATTCATCAGCTATAACATAGAAACCTATGAGGCACAGCTTGCTGTTGCTGCTCTCCCCTCTTCCCATTTCTGCCCCTTTGGCAGCTCCTTCCCTTGTCTTACCCAGACCTTTTCTCACTGCCTTTCACATCCCCAAACCCCTACCTTTTCCTAGGACCTAGTCTTACTCTTGAGTAATTTTTTGTGCCTGGTTTGCTTCTTTGTGTTTTCTTCCGCATGTGTTGTCCAGGTGTGTGGCCCTTGCTGCTTCTTTCATCTCTAGACGTGTCACTTTCCTATCCACTTCCACTTCCCTGCAGCACTGCATCTCTTCTCCTGGCTCCCATCCTGCTCTTGGCCAGCAGCCTCCAGTTTCTGGTGGCTCTGGGCCCTAGGAAACGCTTCTGTTTCAGCAGTGGAGGCATGGGCACTGACTCCTTCTCCCAGCTTTGAGATGCAGTGGTAGCATCCAGGCTGTCTGCAAAGGTGCTCGTTGCCTTTGGACATGGCTGTGAGAAATGGAAGTGCTCAGTGAGCTGTGTGCTTCCTGCTGGCTGTTTTGGAAACTTCTGGTTATTGACTTTAACCGCTTCTCAATCCCTTTTCATCTCTTGGTCAAGAATATTCCTGTCCCTTTAACTCACATCTTCCCTTTAAAACAAAAAATGCGGACAGAGAAGGGAATAGCATTTCATTAAATGTCCATGACACTGAGGATACAAAAACATCAGCATGGGACGAATTTACTAATCAAATGCAGACCTGGTCTACATTGTAGTATGACACTGGAAAGGAAATATCTCTTCAAAAGGTTTATTTTAAATCCAAAAGAAAATTAAGAGACAGAATGTTGAAATATAGAGGAGTCCGGGGGGGTAGGGAGGGGAGCTGGAGAATAATTGCTGCAAGTAGGGAAGTGGAGCCTCAGCCCAGGGCAGAGTGAGTAGTAGAGGGTCCATACTGTGTGCACAGAACCTCAACCAAATTAGCATGTCTGGGGAGGCAAAATAATTGCAAGAGCTGCGTGAAGCATGGCCATTTCTCTGGCCACATCCACTGGAGGAATTTTACAGCTTTTGCACTGCAGATCATTTTCTCCTCACCCCAAAATATCACCTTGAAACCCAGCCTACCAGGCTGTAGCTTCAGGTATGGTGACTGTGGCAGCAGTAGTGTACTCAGGAGCTTAGGAACTTCTCTTTCAGGTGTCACTCTCACCCTGCTGATTCCCTTGGATCCCTGTGCTGACAGCTGTTCACTTGCCCTTATTTAAACCAGATCCATGAATTGATCAGTGATTTGATTTGGGTTTAACATTTTCCAGGTGTCTTGCCAAACCTGGACCTGCTCAGTGCTGTGCTTTGCAGCGTGGCCCCACCAGTGGTGTTTGTCCCAGCCAGGAGGTTTCAGGCTGTGCTTGGTGCTGGGAACCAGCTTGTGGGGTGGGCACATGGTGTTTCTCAGCTAGAAGCATAATTGTTTTTTCAGAGACTTTGTGGGAAGTTCCAATTCTCATTGTTCATCATTGCTCTGCCTTTCATTATGAGGGGTGTTGGGTCCCCTCACTGCTGTAATGAGAACCAAGAAAAACATAATAATTCAAAGGGAGATGTGAAAACGCTCTTCAAAATTAGATGTGTGAAATGCTATAACTAAAAGATACATGTGAGGTGCTGGTTAGAGGATGCTGGAGCTAAGGCAGCTTTCTTTTTTTCTCTTTCCATTATTCTCCCAAAGGATGAGCTCTTATTTTTGTTTCATGCAGGGTCTCTGAGCACTCAGAGGCACATTTTTGTGTGTTGTGAAGTTGAAGAGAACGATTTTCACTTTAAAAATTTATTTCTTGGAATCACGAGTCATGGGATTTGGATAAGGGAATGGCTTTCATCCTGTATTTCCCTCTGTCTTCAGGTACAAAAGTCACATGTTTACAAGTGGGAAAATTGACACAAACTACATGGGAGAAATGTATTAGTTCCCTCCTCTCTTCAGAAGACTCCTCCAAATTCTTATTTCTATTTTTCCTTCTCAGAAAATGTTGTCATACACAACATAGCATGGTACATTTGCCATACAGGCTTCAATCCCCCCTAAAAAGCTTTTAGGAAACTATCTTGCTTCTTTCATTTTGACCCCCTAAACTCCAGTTTCCTCTCCATCATCTTTGCACATGTTCTGACTGTAAGCTCGTGAAAATGGATGTGATGAGAGACTTTTTGTTATGTTACATGAGAGGAAACTGTGCGCCGCATTTTCAAAGGGAGGGATGCCTTCTGAAGAGGGCAGGGGGTTCTGTGGAGCACAGCAGGGCAACTGTGTATGGAAAACAAGCCATTTTTGCTGGCTTCTTATATGCTGCCCACAGAGTACAAACAATGCCAGACACATGACGTATGGATTTGATTCATTAAAACAGAAAAAAAAAAAAAAAAAGTAATAAAAGCCCTTCAAATTGTAAACTAGGTTACATTTTTCAGAGACGGTTCCGGCATCAAATTCTCTTCAGTCTTATTTATGAGAAACTAGTGACTTCTGTAAATGCACATGGCTGAGTCCCAAGTCCTCGAGGTTTGCTGGGAAAAAGAGCTTTCAACAAAGTTGCTCTGCCAGAGGGTTGTCCCTTATACCAATTAATCATGAAGGGGATCTGCCACACATCTGTCAGAGCAGGTTCCTTTCTAAGTTCTTGCCCTCAGCACCTGAAGACAGCAGGGCTGATTGTAAGAGGTGGCTGGAAAAACAAAAATACAGAGTGCCACTCCTCTGGGGGGCTTTCTTCCCGAGGACAGACTGGTTCTGCTGATAGGAATTGGCACTCCTCTTGCCCTTAGCCGTGTGGTTCTCCAGCTGGCGTTGCCCTCCTGGTGGGCAAGGTGGAGAGCAGCAGCAGTTTGGTTCAGTCTGGGGTCTGAACTCTGACATCGGATGGTACCAGCTGAGTCAGGCTCCATCCACGCCTGCCCTTTACTTATTCTCTGTTCATTCTGCAGGCAGCCCTTAAGTTTATAACACAGGCAAGTCTTCCACTCCTCCCCCTTGCTCTCAGCAGCATAGATGTGTTGTAACAGAGATGATTTCAAAGGGATTTAATCAATTGGGTTGCCAAAGGACTTCATGCAAGAGAGAGCTGTGCGTAATGGGAAAGCCTTTTAATGAGAAGGATGTGTGCCGCAGCGAGCAGCTTCAGGTTTCACTGCTAGATGTGCAGGAGAACAAACCTTGGCGCAGAGCAGCGTGTGACTTCACATCCCCGTGCAGCTCTTAAGGACGTTTAAACTTCAGCAGGTAGCTGGACTCACAAAATGCTTTAAAACAGGGAGAAAACTGTGGAATGGGCTGCCAGTCAGCAGAAGGACTCAGCCATGTCCTTTTAGTCTGTTTTGGTAAGGGAAGGTCAGGAAGAAGATTTGAACCACAAACTGGTTCAAAAATGTTTTATTTTTTGTAAACAACTCCATCTGGAACTAGTAAACTTTCAAAGTTTGAGCCAGCCCCTCACCACCTCCACACACCCCAGCCTGCCTGAACTGAGTCCAGCAGCAACCATTGATTTCCATTGCTTTACAGAGCTGGGACATGATCACACCACCTCTGGGCCAGAAGAGAATACAATCACTCACTCTGAGTCATTACATAAGCTAAAGTATGTGATTTATTAAACCACAAAAAATAGGTTGTACTAGCACTGAGAGTCTGACTTGAAACCACAGAAGGAGGGACATGCAGAGCTGAGGCTGGGACTCCCTCCTTAACCTATTTGTGGTGCCTGGGCATTGCGTGTGACCTGTGAAATCCCCCTGCTCTGGAGGCTCCCTGAAAGGCAGCAGACAGACAAGGATGGCTTTTGAGCCTTAGCACTGATTTTTCTTGCCTTTGTGGACTTGAGCTCTATTTAGCAAAGTGACGATTTAATTTTCTTTTTTGGTTTGGTTGGATCCTGTTCTAGTCTTCCTAGACTTGGCCCATTATCTTGGAATTCAAAAGAGCAAATATATAAAATGATAAATAATAGGAAACATTTGGAAATCTAAAATGTTTCAGTGAAGTATACAGGGAACTCTCCCAAATAGTCTGTGTTTTATTTCTCATTTTCAGTCTCAGTGGAGCTAGCTGAGACACCACCTATTAATGAGTTCTTAGGGATTCCTTACTCTGTAGGTCACCGCACCAAGAGCACATAAAGTTTCCAAAGTGCAAATAGCAAACAGTGTCTTCAGTCTTCCCTGTCTACCTAGAGTCTGCACGTGTCAAGCATAGATTCTTATTGCTTGAGTGTACTCTCTGATTATTGGCCTATTTTTCACACTCTCTCTCTAGGTCTCTCTCTGCTATTGATCACGAGGGAAAACTGAGGAATCCTGTCCCAGTACTGCTGTCCCCGTGTTCTTAAAAGAGGTTTTGGACATGCCATATGCTTAGCAATGTGTGCATTTAAGGTAGAATGGGCTGCAGTAATTGGTTTGCATTCACAAATAATTGGTGCTATGTAAAGATGTTACTGAACACATGAATTGTTGGCTTCTGGTCCATGTTAGTGAGCATGAAATATTTGCTACAGACACATGTTTTACAGTCTTCCATTCCTCTTTGGCAAACAGATAGGAGCAAAAAGCATCAAGGATTTCTGTGCATTAGAGATCAAGCAAAAATGCGCCAGAGCCTTAGAGAATGACCTAGGGGAGGATGATCACCAGCATCTTCTGATGTTGGCTGGGGATGTGAATATCCAACAGCATCATACCTGAGCAGGTCAGGGATGTATTCCCACTTCACCGTGAGCCTGATACCGCTACGCAGACCTGTTCTGTAGCAGCTATGGCTTTTGGGTGAATGCTTTAAGTTTCTGTTGCTGAATATGGGATGCTGAGTAAGCAGCAGATATGATATTTCAGATTTCTGTAGAATGCAGGGGATGTAACAGCTGTTTTGCCCATTCTTGTTTCTCATGTTTTGCTGTGCCATATGGGGCTGTTCTGGATGAAAAGAGAGTATCCCTAGCCAGGCAGAACTGAATACACTGCAAGGAAAGGAATTACCCCAGATTCTGCCTGCATTAGAAATGTTTTGGAGTTTAATCATCATGTAGTTTCTTCTGGCACATCTGTACTGCGTGTCCTAGAGACATTCTGAAACAGTCCCCATTGATGTGCAGGGTTTGAAACCACCATTTCCATTAGACCAGTTTTCAGTAAGTCTGAGCTCATCACGCCCCAGGAGTATGTTAGATCTAGTGGATGCATCCTTAATGCCAAGAGCAGAGTCATATGGGAAAGCTCCTCCTTTTGTGACTGAAATGCCTGTGAGCTCATCTTTGTCAGTGACAGTGACACAGAAGACGTCAGTGGCTCCTTACTGCCAAACACCCTACCACCTTAGTGTCACTAAATAAGAAGAGAGAATTTTTACATATTTTGATGTTTGTCTGTGAGTTTTGTGTGTGTGATTTTATTTTTCCTCCTCGCTCAGGAGCATGTCTCTACAAAGCAAAATACCCAAATACATATTCTCACATTACTGTGACATTTGTGTCACCATAAGACTGAAGACACGATTGCTGCTGCAGCATCTTCCATTTCCATGTGTTTCACAAACTATAAAAACAGAACTGTGTCAAACTTTGAAGTGTGAGTGGCAAAATGACACCTAGCCTATCCATAAATCCATCCTTTGTAATCCCCATTCTTCATTCCCTGTTTGTACAGGTCCACTGCAGTCCAAACTCCACCCCATCTGCCATCTCCTAGGAACAACACATTGTTCCGGATTTCCCCTGCTATTTGAAATGGAGACAACAGAAGAGCCCTGTGGAGGTGGCAGAAGGCTTACGGTATAGCCAGACATGGGGCCTGAGCGTCACCAGCACAGCGTGCAGAATGATTAGGCAATAAACAAGTTATCAGGAAAACCAAAATTCCAGTATGTGGGTGTGCAATTTTAGCCATGTAGGTCTCTTTTCAGGTGGTCTGCTTTTTGGGATTGAAGCTCTTAGGAAGTGTCTGCAGAGCACTGTCGTAATCAAAGTTGACTCTGACCCAGGGCTCTGATCCCAAGTGTGACAGTCAAAAGAAACCACTAAGCAGAAAGAAACTAAATAATCAAGCAGCTAACCTCCTGACAGCTCACGTTCCTCCACCCTTCCTGGATATGGGAAGCGCAGGACTCTGACTCTCAAAGTGTGGCATTTTGAGCAGGGCTGAGGGTGTGGCAGAGTGCAGAGAGGCTCCTTGTGCAGCCTCCTGCCACATAATGGAAGAAACCAAATGTGTGAATCAGTGCAGTCAGCACACTGGGGCATGGCAGGATCGGTGTCATATCACGGAAGGCCTGGACTAGTGTTGTCTCTGTGTGGCCACTGTGTGTGTAAGGGTGTAAACCTCTGTTGTGATGCTGTCTCCGAGTGGCTGCTGCAAGCTCTGATGGGAGCTTTCTTTCAAGACTAGGTTGAATTCCAGAAAATTGTCTGCTGCAGAGAAGAGGCTGGCCAGAAGGGTCTGCGGATATGCCGTCTTGTTTTTCAGCAGGCAGAGGGTCTTCCGGATCGCTGGAGCATCATCTTGTCATGCCCACCCGGACCCTTCCCTCCTTCATTCCCTTCACCTTTTATCAGGAGAACCTAGGTGTCGCTCAAGCCCTTTGTATAAACAAGGTTGCACTGTATGTTAATTACTCCAGTGAAAGAGCGCAGCAGCTTCCTCTGATGCCGTTACAGCCTCCTGTTGAGGGCCACTAGGCCAGAGAGCGCAGGGCCCAACTCCTCCTCTCCCTGGTGGACTTTTTTCACCCATGCAGTTCTGCTCCTTCTGGGATTGCTATCTGCATGTGCATCAATACAGGAGCAAGGCTGGGACTAAACTGTCGGTCTGTTTACTATCCTGAGCTCTTGCCTGCAATCTGTCGCATTAATTGTGCAGAGTCTTCAGTTAATAAAATGCGTTGTAAAATTACTCTTGGAAAAGAAGCCACTGGACATGGGAAGCAGTTACTTTCCCAGACAAAAACCCTTAATAGTTTTAATATTCTCCCTCCATATATTCTAGAACAGAAGTCTGTGTTTAGAATTTATAGGCAAAAGCTTATGTAGGATTTATTAGTCTTTAAAATATATCATTTGCTACTACTTCCCATTTGTGTATTTATTTGTGTACATTAAGGGAAGAAGGGAGAAAAATCTCGACCTCTGTCTTTCTCTGTCCTGGGCTGAGGCCCTGTGTGCCAAGTCTCATCCGGTACGGAGATTTTCTATAAATGAGTAATAATAAAGCCCTGAAAATAGGTTTGATATTTTTAATGGAAATGCTGACTTGACCTTAGCTATAGAGTGCCATGAAAGGTGCTGCTGTAATAAAGGAATGACTTCATCAGGAAATCAGGAAATCCTCATTCAAACCTCTAAATGTATAAATATATCCATTTATTCCATTGTGAATCAAATGATGCCATGTCCTGTAATTAAGGATGTTGGCAGCCAAGTTGTATCATATGCTTATTTCCATCACAGCACGTTAGTGGCTCAGCAACTTTGGTTTCTTGGTCACCTGCTTCAGCGAACGTCCTTGGAGCTTTGTTTCACAGCTTATTTGGTGGTGACAGATCCTTTACTTATTCCCTACCTGAGGGGCAGGGGTTCCACTAATTGCCTCAGGCCAACTGCTTGGAGATGGTTATATGCACAGTAATGGCACAATAAAAGAAAGCAGTGGAACAGCCCAATGAGTTCCTGCTGTGCTGATGGCAGGTGGACCGTCACCTAGCCTACAGTATGCCTAGATGGGAAAAACAGTCATCAGAAATAGGCTTTACTGGCACCTGTTTTAAAGATAGGGCTAGCTTTTTTTCCTTTCCCAGAAAAGCAGTTGTAAGAGTATTAGTCATGGCAAAGAGCTTCAGCAGGATCCTGGTAATGTCAGTGACAAAATGCAAGAGTGTCCAAAGGAACCACATTGGGTTTTATGTGAGCTGGCCTCTGGCCTAACAAAGGCTTGTCCAAAACAGCTGAGAAATCTTTCCGCTGATCTACAGAACAACTGAGTGAAGCTTTAGTATAAGAAGCTGTCTGATTATTGTTATTATGGCTAGAGTCAATACCTTACTCAGTTTCTCAGCTCTAGTACTGTGTGCAACTAGTGCACACCTCAACAGAGCTTTTAAATGCAAGACCTGGGTGTGGTATCTGACTGAAGCCATCCTGTCTGCATTCTGTCACTAAATCCCCCCATCTTGCCAGTCTTAGTTACACCTCTAGAGGCTATTGCTGCGCAATGTCTGCTGTCCATAAGGACACAAGGTGCTTTTTGTGTGCCTCTTCTTGGCCTGCCCTCCCATTACATCTTTGTGGAGGTTTTTGCAGTGCCCTAGAAGAAAAGGATAGGTTAGGATTTGCCCTTTCATATCCATCCATTTGAAGATGGATGTGAGAGGATATATGCAGACGTTTTGTAACAGTTGGAAGTCTCATAAGGATTCCCTGTGGGACCATTTTCCTATGGAACTGCATGCACTTTGGTTATAAGACACTGGGGAGGGGACACAGTCAGCTTCTGAAACCCAGTTGTCATTTAGCCACCTGGCCAGCCAAAAGTCATCTTCCAAAGGCTGTGACACATCATGCTGCGGCTGATCTGTTTAGGGGCTGGGTGTCATTTGTGGGTAGGTAGCTGCTACAAGACAGGTTGGGACTGTGCAGACCACCAGAGCAGCAGCAGAGCCTAGAGCAAAGCAGTCAGAGATAGCCTTCTCTCCATTTTGTGTTTTTTTCACTCCTTCACAAAATATTTTCAAAGCTTTTTGATAAGTCACCAAATATGTAATATGATAATATTTTCTTCTGAGATAAATTTTGAAGAATTTTTATTTCTAGGAAAACCCTTTTTTTTTTTTTTTCTTTTTTTTTCTTTTAAGTGACTTGTAAGGTTTATTTCCTTCCATTGATGTTGTTTCTGTAATTATGTAGCTAGAAAAGTAATACAACAGAATATCCCATATAATTGTGGAGCTGATCAGGAGTGGTACTCTGCAGCAACACCTTAGCTATGGGATAACACTTCTGAAATATTTTTAGTAATAGGCAGGATTTAATTCACCAAAGGATTTACCCTGTTCCACTGTTCTCATTCAGTTTTACATACTGCTGAAATTGAACTGATTTTATTGCTGAACTGAGCTGATCGGCTGCCACTGGAAACTTAATTGCTTTCTGAACGAAGGCAAGGCAGAATGAAGTTGTTACGGAAGGGAACAGAACATGTCAGATGCTGATCTGTCGTAGAATAAAATGGATTATTAAAAATGACTGCGACGAAGAACAGAGGCCATTGAGTTTGGGATGTAAAACAGGTTGAGCATTGCAAAAAGTCATTAGTCAGTGATGCTGAAAAAGAATTGTGCAAGGCATGTGAGAGTTTGTCTGTAGGGTCTGGGTCTTGGCAAGCTTTGATGGGTGCTGTAGTCTTTTGTAGAGATCTTTTTATTTTCAAGCAAAAAACTGGGGAATATGTAGTAATGGATCTAGAAGAAGGGGAAGCACCATCACTTGCCTTCTCACGTAACTAATAGGATGATGTTGGTTCATCCTACATGGGAATCCAGTACTCTAGTTAGGCAAGTGCTGCACAAATATTGCAAATATTTTGTGTTAGAATTTCTACATGAATGCCTTTTGCCATGACTGCTTCTCTTCGGTGTTGTCTCTGAGTACTCAATATCTCAGATTAACTGTGTGTAAATATTTCTTGAAAGCAAATGTCAGAATCATGTGCAGAAGTGTTTTTGTAGACCATGTGATAAATTTACATGCATTTACTGGAAGCTGGAAATGTTCAGACACCCCTCCAGTCAGAAGACAGAAATATTGCCAATTTTTTTTTTTGCTTAGTGGTCTACAAACTACAAATTCAGATGTTGTCACTGAAAATTTTCCATTTGGAGAAAAAGATACTACTTCTGCTGCAGTCTTTCTACCCCTTTTGCACCCTGATTCTAATTACTTACCAAATTCAGTATGATACCATAAGTATCTCTTAGAATGAAGGATGTGGGCCTTTAAAATGTTCACCATCTTTTATTCCCCTCACATTCATTGTATGCTGAGGGCCAGGATACTTTAACCTGCTCCTGCCATTCAGTGTATTTCCAACACTTCAGCCTATCTTTAAGTCATAGAAAAAACTCTTTGCAAAGGTATCATCTCCTATTAAAAAAAAAAAAAAAA
>VXAV01004866.1:361543-371816 GCA_013399715.1 Alectura lathami | reverse complement strand
TTGTCTCTCTAACTGTACTTCAGCTGTGCAAGAATTATTGACATTTTCCTGTCTGTCATAGTCTAATGGACCAAACTTTCCTGTCTTCTGTGACATGCAGACAGTTTCAAGTTATCCTCCAGACCACAGTGAAGAGCATGTGAGATGGGAATGATCTTTGTATGTGTTTAAGCACAAACACACAGATATGCATGGAGCATCAAATTCTGGCCAGTGGTTTGTGCCAGCATACAGGGCTGCCTGGCAGAAATATCCGCTCCAGCAGAAAGTGGCTATGAGTTCTCAGACTGGTAACGTCAGAGGCAGGGTCATGGCCAGGACACCAAGTAATTGTGCTGGTTCACTGTGTTACCTCAAGAACTTCAACAAATTGTGGATTGTGTTCAAACTGAAGTAGAAGGTGAAACCAGCACTGCCTGCCCTCTCTGTGGGGTGACTGCACCTCCTAGGCAAATAGCCAAACCCCCACACCATGTCTCACTCAAGTAATTTGGAGCTTGGCCGTGGAGTCATAATGTGTATCATTGAATTGTGAGTATCTGCTAATTAACATGGTAGATGAAACAGCAATAGTTAGTTGAGAACTTCATGAAATGTATTTCACAGGAAGAGAAAAAAGGCATAGCAAAATTTCTGTGTTCTTGCCAGAGCTTCCAGTGACTTTTGGACTTGAAGGTATCTCACCCATTAGAAGTGGAAGTCTGGCAGTTCAACCTCCTTGTCAGATGCACCCCAAACCTGTACATATATCAACTGTACTCCATAAGGGGAAAATAGACCTCATAACCCTTTTGTTAGTTATCTAAGCCAGGTTACCAAATAGCACAAGAATGGACACTAATGTTAATGAAATGCACCAGCCCACTTTGGTAGTTCTCACTCTAGTGCAGGTAAAATAGAGCATAGCAAAGTGTCTTCTCATTAAACATGCAGCTAAGAGTGTTGAGTAGTGCATCCATTCAAAGAAAGCAATTAGTAAATGTCTGATCACAGATAATAATAAAAGAAAATTTCTTTTTTTTTTTTTTTTTAATTTTTTAATAAAGTGTTCAGACAAGCCATTACTTCTGGCTTTTCAGAACCAATGGAATTTATTTTGATTTGACAAAATGATTCCCTTTAAAGTTAGTGCTGTTGGTATTTTTTGAAGAGGCTAAAAGCACATGGGTATGAGGGCTCCAAATAATATACACTGCATGGATTCCCAGATTGCTTTTGATAAGGTTCTTCACAAATGCTCTTAAGAGAAATGAAGCCTGAAAGGGATGCTGCTGGCATGGATATATAATTGGCTGAAAGAGAAGCAGCAGCAAATGACTGGAAACAGATGTTCTAGCAGAGAAGGTCTGTAGTGGAGTTGTGCAGGGCTCCATGCTGGAGCAGTGAGATGATGAGTTTGGTGATAATATTATTCAAATTGGTAAGAAAGAGGAAGGACTCTGTAGAGCTGGAGAAGGTTCTTGTAGCAGCACGTCAGTGGGCAGCAAATTGGCAGATGAAATTCAGCGCAGGTGAATGTAAAATGGTACATGCAGGGAGATGCTCTCCTAGTTTCATGTATGAAATGATGAGCTCTGAGCTCACCGTTACTGCTCTGGAGCAAGCCCCTGGGGCTGTGATAGCTAGTTCCATGAACACATAGGCTCAGCACTTGGCTGCCTTCAGAAAAGCAAATGAAAGGAAAGGAAAGGAGTACAAAACCAAAAAAAAATTAGTTTGCCATTAGTTCAGCTACATCTGAAATACAGCCTGCATGTCTGGGACTTTTAGTTCAACAAGAATAATAGCAGAACAAACAAGATTAGAGAAAGGCAGAACACATGATGAAAGTTTTGGAGCAGTTTTTGTGTAAGGAAGGACTGAATAAGCCTGGGTTCTTCAGCTTGGAAATCAGAGTTTTTGGAGGCAGTAGCAGTCTGGGGAACTCCTTGCCAAAGTATATTGTAAATGCAAAAACTTTATGTGAATTCAAAAGCAGATTGAGCAGGTATTTGTAAGACAGATACTTTGGGGATTCCCACACTGAAAAATCACAGCAGGCTCACAAAATCACCTAGGCTGGAAATAGAGGAAAACGGAAATACAGTTTCATGTTTTTACATTACACAGAAATGTTTTCTTGTTACAGTAAAACTGAGAAAAATTGCTGTAAGGCAAACACAATGTTTTCTCCTGCCTGAAGCGTTTGCTTTTCATTTAGTCTTGCTTACAGGATTTTAAAAGTTATAGATAAATAAAATTTATTTTAGTTTTGAATATACTTTTCATTTTGAAAATAGGCAGAGCTGATTTCTTTTCCCTGACATTGCCCAGGAGTGGAAAAGCATGAGGAAATCATTAAAAGCAAGGAAAATAGCCTTGTAACCCTGCAGGGCTTTCTGAAAGTGCAGTTTGGTAGCAGAGTATCTTTGTGTTTGAGTGATGGAAATGGATGCTAGAAACTCCCCAAAGTGCCCATGACCCCAGGGTGGTCTGGGACCTGCTTCAACTGGGAACATGTTATCGGTCCATCTCACCCCATCTTGAGCAGACGTGTGCTCCCAAGTCTGGTCATGACTTTGTTGTGGGATGTTGGGATTTTGTCCCTCCTTGAAGCAGGATCTCGCGTGTGGGCAGCCCCATCACTGCATGAGCTCCCCTGGCACAGGGCGGACAGGTCACTGGGCTAGACTTGCGCACTACTGCTGCCAGCAATGCACATTCTGCAGGTTGGCAGAGCTATAAGCTGATGGAGTTTTCTTGATGTGACTACAAGGGACAATCCCAGGAATACATGTGCGAATAACTGACTGGACCAACCCTTATTTTAGGGATGTGGAGTCCCCACAGCCAGAATTTATAAAGCAAAAGTAGGAACTGGGATGCCTGGTCTAGCCACCAGCTGCACCATGGCTCCCTTGCAGGACCTGTGTGCCTTGGTTTCCCCAATTGTAGCAGCTTGACAACTGAACTGCCTTAATTCAGGCCTTGTCTTGTCGTTTTAGCCTGTGTTGTGTTCAGGGTAATGCCCTGGAGTAGAGAGCTTCTCCTGGCTGGGAACTTGGGGGATAACAGTGAGCATAATGTTATGTAAATATTGAAGTCAGGAAAAGGTCTTTATTGCATTCATGAGTCTACCCTAGAGGCTTTTTCTTTGGCCTGGATTTGACAAAAGCATTATCATCTGTGTTGCACAGACCTCCAGAGTTTTACAGTAGCTATGGCTAGTGGCGAAATAAAAGTCAAAAATTAAAAAAAAAGTCCTGACTCCGCAGTACTCATAGCAGTAAAACTGTTGATAGTGTCTGTGGGAGTTGTTCCGTGTGTCTGTGGTGCAGAGCAAAGTTGAAATTATCTGATGTCAGTGGTGGCTGTAAAAAACAGTGAGTTACCTGTAAATTCAGACTTGTGCCTCCTGGCCCGAAAGACTGCAACGCTTGCTACCAAGGGAAATGCCTGCCTTCTGAAGTTACAGAAACACAGTAACTTAGAAGGGAAACTGAGCTCACAAAAGCTGAAGTCAGTGTCCAGTCTGGGCTGTCACTCACCAGGGCCGTGCTCCCACACAAAGCAGGGCCAACAAAGCAGCCTTGCAGGGTGCTGCTGCACGTTGCCCCATGGGCCCTGGTGTTCCTGGGAAAAGATGCCTCTTTGTGCCGTGGAGGAGCTGAGAAGGAGGATTTCCAGAACATCTGTAAGCTATCCCAGGGGCCTCTGAACTGTAATTAAGTCCTTTACTCATTTTTCTCCTAGTGAGGGCCGTATTAGTAGCTGAATGGCATATTCTGTTAAAGGGCACTAGCAATATTTAATCAGTGGTTGGACTTACATGAGAATCTATGAATCCAGGCAGCTTGGGCTGATTTCCTTCAAGGGCTGAAAAAATAAGAGGCACTGTGGCTGGGGTTAAGGGAAGGTTGACTTCACTGTTTGGGGTGGCGGCTCTGCCTGATATCGTCTCCTTGACCCCGACAATGCAGCCTCGGTGTGTGAATGCCTTCTCACTGTGGGACTGGGGAGATTCCCCACCTGGGCTGGACTCACTGCATGCCATGGCTGGGCAAAAGGCCTGA
Source organism: Alectura lathami (assembly GCA_013399715.1). NCBI lineage: Eukaryota > Metazoa > Chordata > Aves > Galliformes > Megapodiidae > Alectura > Alectura lathami. The sequence continues at coordinate 367,764 of VXAV01004866.1, read as the reverse complement.
TGCTCTTGAGTGTGTCCCAGGTGAGGCTTCCAGCACACAAATTCTCCAAATGAGGATTTCAGCATCTTTTTCAGGCACATCCTGTGGCTTGCTCACAGTGTGGAAAGGTCAGCATAGGGATGACCATGTGAAATCCTTGGCTCTGAGTATCAAAATGAACCCAAAAAGCTTGAGATAACCCTCCTGGTCTTTGAGTCTCTGACTCCAGCAATAATTTCAGATCAGGCTTCCAGAGAAGCTGGTGGTTTACTCTGGAATGGGCTGTGGCTTTCAGTGAGAAGCAGGTTCTCCTTCTACTTTTCTGAATTGCCTTTAATTACAAAACTTACTAAGTAGCCAGCAACAGTGAAATCCCCAGGAGTTCCAAAGAGCTGCCATGTGTCTTTCTCTCACACTTGCAGGGATTTAGGACGTCTGCCAAAGGCAAGAAGCAATAAAGCAGCTTAAAGGTATTAAATGAATTGAGGTGCCATCAAAGCTTGCAGTGGCCTCTCCTCTAGTCCTGATGCTTTTTAGTGTTTTTCTTCCTCCCCTACCTCACTCTGACTTTTTTTTTTTTCTTTTCTTTTGAAAAGAGAAAAAAGATTTGAAAAGAAAAAAGATTTTCTTTTCTTTTGTTTGTAACCATTGGTTCTTTATTTTTTCTCTCTTGTTTCTTTTCTCCTTTTGGAAGGAGAAGTAGGCAAACTGGGGGAGTCCAACCAGCAGCCAGCTTGGGGCCTGTCTATGTTGCTATCTTTTGTCATACATACATGTGCAGCCCTTTGCTTTCCCTCATTCATTGCTTCATTTCTGTCCCTTCCTTCCCTCACATCTCCACCTCCCATGCTTCACTGCTGCATATATCTTATATTGCCCCCCGTACTTGGTCCTACAGACATTTTTCTCAAGATGCTAAAGCTGGCATTGGCTGCATGCAGGGTACGTAAGAGTGTAGCTGATAGGTGTGCACACAGATTTCCTTGAGCCAGCTATTGGAAACCCCTGTCTGTGTGTGTGTTGAGCTGTAACTGATTGGCCTTACTTCCCGGGGCTCGCAGTGCTGCGGGTGCTCCCAGCCATGCTCTGTTGTATGCAATTACCATGATTACACGGGCAGTTGTGGTAATTGTGCAGTGTACAGATGACTCATTAGTTCTGCAATTATGCGTTTTCCTGAAGAGTTACCGTGGATGGTGGCCTGATAACAATTTGGCAGGCTGGAGTCTGACCTTTGCTTGTTTATAATTTTGGTATGAGTAGCTTAAAAATGAAGGCAAAGCAGTTCTTTTCAGCACCAAAACAGAATGACAAGCTGGCCATGAGCCAGCAGTGTGCCCTCGCAGCCCAGAAAGCCAACCGCATCCTGGGCTGCATCCAAAGCAGCGTGGCCAGCAGGGCAAGGGAGGTGACCCTGCCCCACTGCTCTGCGCTGGTGAGACCCCACCTGGAGTGCTGCGTCCAGATGGGGAGTCCTCAGCGCAGGAGGGACATGGAGCTGTTGGAGCACGTCCAGAGAAGGGCCACAAAAATGATCCAAGGGGTGGAACACCTCCCCTGTGAGGACAGGCTGAGAGAGCTGGGGCTGTTCAGCCTGGAGAAGAGAAGGCTCCAGGGAGACCTGAGAGCGGCCTTTCAGTATCTAAAGGGGGGCTACAAGAAAGAAGAGGACAGACTCTTCAGCAGGGTCTGTTGTAATAAGACCAGGGGAAATGGTTTCAAGCTGAGAGAGCAAAGATTTAGACTTGATATAAGGAAAAAGTTTTTTACACTAAAGTTGATGAAGCACTGGCACAGGTTGCCCAGAGAGGTGGTGGGTGCCCCGTCCCTGGAGACCTTCAAGGTCAGGCTGGGCAGGGCTCTGAGCAACCTGATCCAGCTGTAGATGTCCCTGTTCACTGCAGGGGGGTTGGACTAGATGGCCTTTAAAGGTCCCTTCCAACTCGGGCAATTCTATGATTCTATGATTCCATGATGAGAAGCATTTTTGCTAAGATTGAAACTCGGGCCACCAACAATTGTCACAGCTGTCCTGCAGAGCAGCTTCACACGAGCTTGCAGATAAGAGTGCCGGATGCAGCCCCATTCAGAGAGGCATGTGTGCCTTGCTCAGGGCACTTGAGTTGTCCCACTGAACTTGATGGAGCTATTTCTGTTATTAAAGATCAGCAGCGACTTAAGTACCTTACTGAATGGTGGCACCTAAAAGGAGTGACAGATTTTCTTCCTGAAACAGTTGGCTTTCTAATGCTACAGCTGTGACTGGACATGAAGTCACACTTTTTCTAACATCCTTGCAGGAGGGGATTAGAAAGTGCCCCTATTTGCCTTCCCAGCTGTTACATTGCACTAATTTTTTCTGGGGAGAAACAGAAGAAAAAAGTTCAGCAGAAAGTATTTCAGAGCCTATCATCCAGATTTCCCCAATTGCCTGCCTGGAGTCCAAACTCCATTATGGAAGTAGGATGGAAGAGATTAGTCAGGTTACAGTCACTTTCAAGTGAAGCATAGACCTGAGCAAAGATGGTCCTTGATCAAAACTATGCAATGATAAGATAGGAGCTGCCAAAGTCTAGAGAGATGGCACAGACACCTGTATCCACATGGAAACAGGGCTAAATGTCCCAGTTGATGCAGGGGCTTGTTGCTCATCTGATAAGAAGGAAAAATGGAAAATAACTGTATGCGGTGATTTTCAGGCACAACAGAACTGTAATATTAAGGAGTTTGAGTCAGTCTTTTCCAGAGTGGGATTTCAGACTGCAGAGTTAGGTCAGACGTGGAAGCTCTAGTGAGGAGGTGGAAAATAAGCAATGTCTGTGGATTGTATCTGATTCAAGGAAAAATGAAAGTCTAGGTAATTTTTCGAATGTTCATTTTATCCTCATCTGGAACTGGGAGGTGAAAATGTGATAAACGCTCATTTCAGGCAACTTTCTGTTTCACATGAGCAGTCAGAAGTATGAGAAGTTTACTGCTTTGTCTGAGCTATGTTAGTTGTTTTCAGAATACTGTGCTCAACATCTGCAGGTTAGACAATTTTCATTCAGGATTTTTTAGAAGATTTTGGAAGGTTTATCTAGTTATTTTGAGTGTATGCAGTGATTTGAGACTTGCTTCGGTAGCAGGTTTCAAACTTTCTTTTGCAATGAAGGGTCAATATCCTAATGGCACAACCTGATGATAAAAAAAAAAAAAAAAAAAACATATGGAGAAAATGATGTTTTTCTTCCTGGTTTTGAAATTAAAGAGGATTTAGGGAACCCAAACAGCATTGCACCATGTTCTTTGATACTGTATTTCTTTTCATGCATCCATATGTATTCCTACATATATAAAATAAGGTTTACTGTTTTTTGTTTGAAAATTAGCCTAAGATATTACATCCCATAGCATGAAAAATAAGATATTTGGACACTAATAGAGTCCCCTGCGATTCTCACTATGGAACAAAATTTCATTAGCATGAAATATTTCAGAATAGACTGAATTTCATCTCCTACTGGAAATGCTTCTAAGCTTTTCTGACCAGCTTTTATTAACTTACATCCATTAAAAAATGATCATGTTACAATTTTCCATTTTATAAAGCTTGCAACAACTGGCAGCAATACCCTATTATTCCAGAATACGATTATATGAAGGGAATGGAAGGAAAATAAAAAGCTGAAAATTATTTACAGGCAGAAAGCATTTAACAAACCAAATCTAGATTTATTTCTTGAGTAAGGTCTTGGTTGTTTTATTATTGTTTGTTTTACGATTATTATTTGTTTATTTAGTGAGTAACCTGCCTCCAGCAGAGCCCTCTTGTGGATGCACAAGCCATGGTGCACTACCAGCATAAGTCCGGTTAGAAATATGGGGGAGAAAAATTCTCCCCCATCTAGAGGAATTAGGGAACCAGCAATTGCTGGCAATTGCCGCTCTTCCAGTTGCCAGAGGAACATCAGAAATGGCTTTACAAAATGTTTGGAAGTGAGAATAATAACCTGTGGGCATATTTAAGACAAAATCTTTACTATTCCTCAGCCATTTTTAATAAAAAAATATTATTAATATTTCTTAAGCTGCAAAAAGGCTTCTGCATGTTCAGTGTGTTATACAAGCATGGGATAAGTATACTGAAACTTTATATCTTTATCAATGTAAATAAGAGTGAGTGGTGATCCATTGATCTCAGTTTTCCATTACTGGTCATGTAGCTTTTGCTTCCAGTTCGGGTTCTGTACTTCCACAAGGAAAAATTGTTTTTAGCAAGTTCTCTTTATCCTTTGGATGAATCACCATAACTCCTCCATGTCCAAATGGAATCAGTTTTTAATCCTTCCTGGTTGTCTTTATTTGAATTTCTGAACAACAATCTTATCTGCTTTTATGAACAATTTTCAATTCCCTACATACAAATGTGAGCAATCAGGAGTTATGCCTAACGGTCCCCTATTGCTTCTCTTGGCTTTATGAGTCTTCCCTGTCTTCCTAGACTTTTGTCTGTGAGTTTGACCAGAAGTACCACCACCTCTGTGCAATACCCTGACTCATTCCAGGCACACGACTGCCTTACTTCTCTGTAAGAAAATATCTGCCCAGGTAAGTCAGCTGTGATGGCACGTAAAGCTAATGAGCGGTTTGCTCACTTCCTCAAAATCCTCTGTTTCTAGCCTTTCTGCCCAGCCCACATTCCCTCTCTGTACTGTTTTGATGAAAGCAATGCAAGATACGTTGTGAAATGGAAAGTTTTTGCCTGCATCTGGTGTTAGCCTGTCTGTGAATCACAAGGCACTGAGACATTTTCATGGTAGACATATCTTCTCTCCCATCTTTATCCCCATGGCTATGTGCTAATCATTTGGTTGTTGAAGCCCTGACTTTTCGGCTCCCCTAGTATCAACTGACAAAAGACACACATTAGCATTATCCCAGATTGTGTCTGTCACCCAAGGTCACGCAAGATAAGCCGCCAGCTGTCCACTCCACCAAGGCACGGTACATTGGACATTAATTAAACTGTATTCAGTGCAGTTCGGAATGATTCAGGATGCCAAGATGCCTCGGCTGAGTCGTGCAAAATGTATTAGCTCAAATCTCTCTGCCAATACAAAATGCATTACAGCAGCATCCAAATATTTTCAGAATCCGAAACATGATGTTTAATAAATTAGAGGATAACCAGATAATTGATTTCTGACATATTAGAGAAGGGATCCAAGCGCCTGAAGGGGCAGGAATTTGACCAAGGGAATGCTCATTTTTTTATGAATGAAAAGCCTTGTTAATAACAGCCAAAATCTGAGTATCCCTGGATCATGAGAAACTGGGTAGTAATCTAGAATTCTGAAAAATAATTTTCATTTTAATATCACTTAACTAAACACAAAAGCAATTTGCTGTCCTTTTTATTTTTTTGCTTCAAAATGAACAGCAGGCATGGTAAGGAAAAAAGTTACTATTTTTGCCAGGAAATGTCATCTTTGCTGTGGAAATGCTTAAGTTTCTCCATGAAAATGGAATTTCCCTTCAGAAGTAATTTAGCAAAGAAAAATGACAGTTCTGTCCAGTGGCTGGAATTATACCCCCCTTCCATGCGAAAAGCTTTTTGGCATTAAGTTTTCACCACAGATAGCTGAACAGAACCTCAAGGAAACCTGACAGTTGTTCCTGACACGAAAACAACTTCCCGGTTCAAGGACGTTTTGAGTGTCTGTTCACATCAATCTGTGTCAGAAAGTCTTCTGGGGTTTAATTTTTATTGAAAGTGCAAAAGAAAGGTAAATATTGTGCAGGTACAGTTGTTATCCTCACCCAATAGGTTAACACATGCCATATTGGTGGGGACGTGCTTTGTCCTGTCAGGACAAGGAGGATGTACCCTGCAGTACCCTTCATCTACCAATTATTAACACTATTCCGGTTGGCCCCGAAGGCTCCAAGAGATAAAAGTCATACCAGAGTAACAGTTGACATATAAATGGTCCTTGTCCTCTAAAACCCGGTAGACTAACAAGGCAGATAAAGACAAGAAGAAAGGAAGTGTTACTGTTATCAGTGTGTAGGTGGAAGGGGAGCACCAAATGCTTCATGGATTTGTGCTGAAGGCAGAGCTGGCCTCAAGACCTGGACTACCCAGGTGCTACCTAACTCCAAGTTCAGATTCCTTGTACTTGACTCTAGATTTTCCAGTACCAACATTTGCCTTCCACATGAATTGGCCTGAACAGCTAAAACATGTGTTGTATTCTTTT
>VXAV01004866.1:261109-361536 GCA_013399715.1 Alectura lathami | reverse complement strand
TTTTTTTTTTTTTTTTTTCTGAAACTTGGTAACTCAATAACTACCCCTGCTGTGTTGTCAGTCCCAAGTTTCTTGACCTTTTTTGTGACCTTCAGAGGAAAAACCTTCAGCTGAAGGACCTAAAGTTTTGGATATTTCCACACAAAAGCTTTCCTGAAACCAAGAGCTCTTCTGATAACAGTATAATCTGCACATCCTGATGGCTTTACTCCCTGCCTCTTTCCCTGGCCTGTCCAGATGTCCCTACTTGCTGCTATAAATGAAGGTTATTACTCCCACATCGACATTAGCCATTGATTGAAGTGTGGTTATTCAAGCTGGAGGGAGGAGGAAATAGCAGAGAGCAATAAAGCCATAGTTCATGGTGTTAAAGCGATGCAGCATCTCACTAAGAACCAGGTGTGAGCTGAATGGACTGAATAATAGGCCCTAGTTAGCACTTTGTGAGCACTCTGCTTAATAAAGTTAAGACAGGAGGCTGGCAATCATGCATTCATCTAGCACAGCCGGCTCAGAAAATCTGGGATGGAAGCATCAGTAATGTGCCCAAAGCTAAGTCCGCAAGACCTTCAGTCTAAACTCAGCTTTCAATCTTCCAGATTTTTTTCAAAGCAGTAAGATTTTCCTCTGGACCTGGTTTCGCTGTAGGAGAAAAAAAAAAAAAAAAATAATCTGGAGTTTTTTTCTGAGCTAATCTCATCTGCACTTTTCAAGTTACAGTCTTCTTAGATGAAAATGTAGCTTCTTGTGATTATTTGGCACTCTTTCTGGTCAGAAAGGAAGCTGAGTGGGAATTTGAGCATTCACATAGAAATAGATGTGTGTAACAATACAGTAACTCTGACTTTTTTTCCGCCCTAAACCACAAATGTATTAGCACTTTTCACCACTTCAGAACAAATTTAAAGTGCTAAAGCTGCTGTGGAAAGACTGAAACCCTGTATACATGAAGGCAATGAACTCTGTTATGATTATATCAAAGTAATAGCCTGGGAATGGGGGCCTTCTTTGCTGCACCCGTATAGCTATTTGGGTGCAGAATTCCTTACTGGAAAGCAGTAGGAGCAGGTGAGTCCAGCCAGGGACCCCAAGCTGCTCCGAAGCAGAACACCTCTGCAGAGCACAGGGCATAGTGGACCCTGACTCCACTGTGCCCATGAGGTGTTATACTTGTAAAGTAGCCACGATGTATTCCAGTTTAGCATTAAAGTCCTTAAAATTTTATGAACATAAAGTTTGAAAGACAGAAGTTTTACACTGGCTGAAGTTTCAGCTATTTCACCAGTGTAAGTTTAAAAGTATTCATGGCTTGGATCAGTCCCCACCTCTTAGGACAGGTCCTAATGTCCAGACTACTCACAGGAACCTAATTTATTATTTCAGTTGTTTTGTCTTCGTGCCTTCTTTCTCAGCAGTTCATGCTCCATAATCTCATGTGAGAATCTACTTCTGTGTGAGAACAAACTTAATGCTGACCCATGCTCACAGTTTCTGCGGTTTTACTGCTGGGATCTGGTATCTGTGTTTGCTCAAAAGAGGTACAAATTTGCTGATATTCTGAGAATATTGCAGAGATAGGAATTTTAATAGGGGTTTTGGCAAGAGCTGGGGTTATGCTTCCTGGGTGCAATAAAGATGGCAAAGAGTTTCTGTAGGTCTCTGAATTCTGGCCCAGACAATTACATCAGTGCTGCAGCAATTTCTTGTTTTGATAATGGTATGGGGCATCTTTTCAATCTAATATTGAAATGCAAGGAAGGAAAAAGAGAAAGTAGCATTTTCTCTGTTCTACATCTGTTCCATTAGAGAAGAATCAGGTTCCTCGGGAGTTCTGCAAGTCCCAAGTGGCATGTGTCAGCCCTGTCTTTGTGTTAGATTTACTCATCTGTAAACACATGATACAACCATTGACTCACTCTGATAACAAACACACAGAGAGTCTTAAATCTCAGCCTGGTGCTTCCACTCTCCAGTTCTGCTTGTGTTATCTACAGGCAATCACCTTTCAGAGCTGGAAATGCCCAGTGTGATGGTAATGAGTTCTAAAGTGTCAAGTGATCATTTCCAAATTGCCACAGAACAAACATCCTGGGGCAGGGACTAAGTTCTTTTTTTTATTATTATTTTTACTTTGCACTGCACATAGCCCAGAGCTGCCCAGAGAGCAGAATCTCTGGTTAGGGAGAAACAGGCAGTTATCAGCAGACATTGGGTAGCTGTTCCTGGGTCAAAAGTACAAGACAGAAAAGTTCAGCATTAGTTCATATTACTTTTGTCCTGGAACTAAGCAGCATATTCATTCTCCCGCATCTGATGCTTCCGGCCATGGACCATGGGATTTGCAACCGATGGCACGATGTCACTCAGGCTCTAATTCAGTCATCATTTAGGCACATGCAGTCTTACCAAGTGATGCGAAGCTGATGAACCAGCCCTGCCACAATGCTGATACACGTCTGAGCAGCCAGCTGGTATTAGTTGCAAGTACTTGTGTCAGGTGCTAGCCAAAACATCGCTCTGCTTTTGAAATGCAGGCTCTATTTTGTCTTTCAACTGCCCCCAATCAAAAGACAAAACCTATGCCACTACTAAAGAAATCAAATCACAAGAAGCAAAGAATAAAAGCAAAAGGGGAGCATATATCTAACTATGTGACTGGGATAGGCATGCATCTTATTTTGTTCTGAACTTCATATCATTGGCACATGTGCACCTATGTGCTTAACTATATCAAATGGGAAACATGACTGGCTGCCTTATACAAAAACCCCTTTACAGACAGCAATTTCCAAGCACTACAGCTGTTGGTAATGAAATCCGACCATCCAACAGTAACCACATCACTTCACTACATGTACTTTACAGCCTCACGAGTCCTTGTCCCTTCAATAGCGCCTACTCCCACAGTCCTACATGTGTGCACCACACCTATTACTCAAGTCATTCAGGTCAGTCTTGTACAACCTCGCACGTTTGCATCTTACAACATATTGTAGCTATTCTCCCATCCCCTGTGTTTCTACCCAGCAACGCATGCACTTATTCCCCAGTACTTACTTGCCAAACCAGCCAGGACCACACTCGTGCCTCTTCACAACCCCTTTGCTGAGTGTTAATAACTTCTGCATGCACTTATCCACCCACACAGTGCACAAATTATCTAAAGCAGCAATTTCTGTTAAATGCATCTTGGAGCAGTAATCCACTTCAGTTAATTAACAAAGCTGGAGGATCATTACGTAATTTTTACTTCTGAGGACAACTCTCCTACAAACAATTGGCACCTCTCCCTCCAGTATCACTGTTTATTTTTTCCTGAAAAGTCTGGACAATGCCAAAAGAAATTTCCTTCTCTGCTTATAATGTGCTTGATCACAGTGTATCAGTTTAGGAATGAGACTTTTTTCCAGGGATCTCTGTATTTTTATTTCTTTACAAGCTGGCACTGTGCTTGCAGGATGGGGTTAGTATCCCGTAGACTTTCTTGTGAGTAAGTCTTTGGGCAGCGGCACTTGCTTTACAGTTTTGTAGTTTAAAGACATTTGGAAGCAACTCTCTGGTCTTCATGAACCTCATCCCCAGGATAATGCCCAGGAAAATATTTGGGCTGAAGTGTTCAGTGGCACTATGGGATTTACACCATTATTTCCAAGTTGGTGCAAATTGAGTGCCTTACTTCATAGGCTCTTTTGGAAATGAGTCCCAGTTTCTTGTATCAAACCCCAGGGCAGGATAAAGGTGTAGGTACCCTCTGGCATGGAAAGAAGGAGTATGGAATTGGCTTTCAGCCATATTCCTGTATAAGCCTGCCCTAAGTAAACGTAATTTAACTGAAAAAAAACCTCTTCCCCAGAAGAAGGTATTGACAAAATATTAAGCTTCTGCCCGTACCTTCAGAAGAATTGTCAGCGATCCTCTCTCCAAATGATAAAGACTGGCTTCAGGTGTATTTAGGCTAATGGTTGCCCAAAGCAGGGGTTTAAAAAAAATAAATCAGCTCAGTAAGTAATAGAAGTAGTTCAATAACTAGTATAAACGGACTAGTAGCAGGTCCTAAATGTAGAAAAGTAAAAAATGTAACAGAATATTTACCTCCNNAAATGTAACAGAATATTTACCTCCTCCCCTCATGAAGTACGGAGGCATTAAAGAGTAGATTTGCCTGATCCTGTTGGTTACTCTTAGAAGTAGAGCTAATGAAGACAGAGCTCTGTGGGTGACAGATTAGACACTGGCCCTGAAAAGCATGCTCTCTTACGAAAAAAAAGTTGTCTGGTTTCTCTTCACTGATTTCAGTAGAGTTTTTCTAGGTGTGCGTGATCTCCATCACTGTAAGCTAGAGGAACCTCAGAAGCAGTAATGGATTCGTTACTCTCTTGCAAGGTTTGGAAGAGCTGCCGTAGTGGGCTAATCTTAGAAGTCTTTTCTTCAGTGATGGCCAACATATACAGAGCGAATCTTTTGTGGTAGATCCTTGTTGTTTTTATTTTTGTGTGAGTGGTTGGTTTTGTTTTTTTTTTTGTTTTTTTTTTTTTCAGTCAGCAGCTTAGGGGACTGCTGAGAAAGAAGTTGCATTATAATAGTCAACAAAGTGTCATTTTCTGTGAATTTTCCACCTCAATCCTTTTGGAGAAGTGTGTACAGTTTTCCAGAGTCACATAGGAAAGCGGTGCAGAGACTTTAGCTGCAGTTATACATCTTTCTCCCTGATTATGAACATGGTCATTAGCCCTTGCTTTCATTTTTGAAGTGTGTATCATATGGCTGCATTACTGGAAAATTTTGATTTTACTGACCAGAACACAATATCTGGCTTAATGCTTGCACTCAAAAGGCGCCATTACCTGCTATGGTACTACATATGCCAGGTACCTTTAAGTTTCCTTTAGTTTCAGTACAGTAAAGCACAGGTAGAGCAGCAGGTGCAAAGCAAGAGCAGTGTTGAAATTGTTAAAACAATCTTTTAAAACCCAAAAGATTTGAAAAGATCTTAGTGCTTAGTTTTAAATTTAAGTAAGTGTTTAAAGGTGAGCACTGTGACTGGTAGAAGAAAAAAATAGTAAAAAAAAAAAAAAAGAAAAAAGAAACAGTAAGATTAGTTATTGAAATAAACAAAAACAACTAACCCCTAATCATTAGAATACAAGGCTAAGTTTATAAAAGAAATGATGTGTTAGGCCTTGGAGTTACATGGTTCATTTCCTGATTCATTAAAACCTTCCTTCCTCCAGAATAACTGGCAATTGCAAAAGTTCTACCCTAGAGGGATGTTCAGGTAATAAAGGAGAGAGGATCCAGAGGCAAGGGAAGAAAAGAATTACAGGAAAGTCCTCCAAAGCCACTTTGCTTTTTTGGACACTCAAAGGGAGGTCGATTGCTTTGCATTCTCAACTCTGCATTCAAAGTGTGGTATCAGACAGTATCGATGACTGTGCAGAGTATAGAAAATAATCAGGCTAAATTTTAATAGCCTTAAAAATATTTTATTGGGCCCCAGAAGAGCATCATGAAGGTGCACTCTTGCAAGGGTCTGAAAATAATGGCATAACACTGCCGTTTGCTGGTTCTGTATGGCTGAGGTTAAATATCTACTCTGAAAACATTTATTACTCTTATGCAGCCCTTTTCATGTGTAAGTTCATGTAGCTGACTAGATTAGCACTGTTGTTCTGCCTGTGCCTCCTGGGAAGGCCAAAGAACAATATGTGTAGAGCCATGTAGTGAAGGCAGGTCCAAGAATACAAGGGGCTACAGCACACATTGGTATAACATGCTATAATATGCTTTACATCGCTTAACCACCATTAAGATTGCTTGTTATAAAGAAAAATTAGGCTCTTCATCACCAAAGCACCATTGCTCGCTAATGATTATTAACAAATAAATAAAGGGGATAAATATGTAAATAAAAGGGATAATCTATGCTTTTTCCACATAGTCAGTCTAGATTATTAAGGGGATTTAGGCAGCTAAAGTTGCAGTACAACTAATGAGAGATTAGTGCCTAAAAGTAGATAGAATTTTGGCCTGGGTCCTTCCATGGCACTAGAAGTCAACTTCTGGTGTTGAGTATCCCTCTTGGCCCACATAGTCAATAACGTTAGCATTCAGACTTTGATTTCTCTGTTTCCTGTTCAGCTGAAATTCTCAATTTCTGTAAATATTTATCAGATTGACCCTGGAAATGCTGAGAACAGTGGATGAGAACTGTGAAATACATATACTTTTGCAGGGAATGGACCTCAAAGACTTCGGTGGTCTTTGGCTCAGGTTTATGACCATTTGTGGAAAACATACCGCACTAGTCACCCAGCTCGAAGGACAGAATGTTAAACAGATTACTCTGATTTTCTCAAGGTTCCTAGTTTCTCCAGAGTGTCAGAAAACAAAACTTGAGGCCTCTTGTGCAAGCAATTATTTTGTGTATGGAATGCAAAGCAAGCTGAATTGCATATACTGTACAAACACACAAACACAAACACCATGTGGAAATAATGAATGTGTTTATGGTGGAGATCTTTGCTTCTTTTATTATTTTTGGATTTTGTCTGGATTTGAAACAATTGTTACAAACATTAGCTTTGGTCTTTCATTACTAACACACTCATAATACTGACCTTTCCTAGTAAGACAGCTGTATTCCTCTTTCTTAAGGTATATCCAATTATTATTAAGCATACCAGCTGCTCATATACCAATATGCGAGAATTAGAAAGCTGAGCAGCCAACTGAGATCTTGAAAATCCTTCAGTTCTTTTAAACATTGGCTGTTGTATTCAAATTTTGATTCAGATAAATTAATATACTGGAATTTATGAGTGGATAAGCTGTCTGGCTTGTAAAGTTCTAATTCATACTGGTAGGTGATGGTTTCTGAAACTGTGCTTTCAGTTTTGAAATGTAGGTTCAGGTTTAGTGTAGCTCCACTGCACGTGGCTCAGCTCCTCCGTGCTCTGGGTACACAAGGTCCTGCAGCTGATTCTGCAATGTCTGTGCCCGCAGTGGCTCTTTCCGATGTCAGGTATTTCTTCTTACCCGAAAAAGTAGTTTCCCATGTTTTCCCTATTTGAACATAAGGAGTGACTAAACATGGCTAATATAACTGAAATTTATTTTCTAGAAAAATTGCATCACGGTTCTTTCAATTGGATTTTAAAATTTATTTTTAAAATGCTTACGTCTTGAATGTAGTATTTCATTTTGGAATAACTGCAACATTTAACTTGCACTGAAATTAACTTTTCTCCTTCCATTTTCTTTCTTTGCATCAAGTTGAGAAAAAAAAAAATGTATTTCTATGTCAGGTTAGCTCAAAACAGTCTGTAATTTGTCAGTGAATGAAAAAGAATCAGTTTCTTGCCCATTAATGATAATGGCCTGTTCTGTAAAGCGCTTCAAAAACATGAGAGTGGAAGCCTTTACGAAGTGCCAGCGGTTCTATGATGAAAGAACTGCTAAATTTTTCCAGCTAATGGAGACTTTTCACTAGCACAAATGAGAACAACATGGGCACCCTCCTTTCCATTCCTGCCCAAACTCACCTGAGCAGGGGAATATGGGAAGAAAAGAGACCTCAACCTGGTTTTCCCAGAGGATTGTGTTTGAAACAGATAGGGCAGTAGAACTATGGACTGCTTAGAAAGTAATCTGAATGTTGCATAGGATGTATAAATCAGATGCTTATCTTCCATAAAGTAGATATATAATTCTCCCGTAATTCCATCTTCTGTGTTTGGAAAGCCTTGGAGAGCCTTGAAGATAGAGGATGCTATGTTCCTAACTGGGAACTGCTTTCCATCCACACACTAAGCATCCATTAAAGAAACTCCATACCAGGACTGGGGAGAATGATGAAGTCCATTTTTAGGATAGGTTTATTTTTATCCTTTTTTTTTTTTTTTTTTTTTTTTTTTTTGGAAGAGTTTATCATCCCTTTTTAAATATCTCCCTCCAATGAAAGCTCAGAATGACTGAAATAGCACAGTGTGTTGGAGTGAAATTTTCCTCAGGAGACTGATTTTGGTTTATTATTATTGCTGAAGAGGGCAGGAATTTATTAAAGCCTAGAAAAGTGGGGGGATTGGAACTTTCCTGCCAAGGTAGATGAATTCCCAAGCTTCTCCAGCCACTCCTGAGAAGCTCTTTTACTGACTTTCCCGTGTAGGGGAGAGGCACTATTTTGTCATATTATCAGCTGACAAATAAAACAACCAAACTGAAAGGGGGAGGAGAGGGGAACATTGCCCAAAAATGTATTTAAAGGCATGAGCTTTCCTGTACGGGAGTTTGTTTGGTGAGAAACGGATCTCTTGCTACAGGCTCCAATTTAAACTGGCTGACCTAGAAGGAGGAAAGTGCCTGGGAAAGAAGCAAAAACAAATAAATAAAAAGTAAAAAGCAAATAAAAAATAAGATTTGCCTTTCCTACTTTTCAAAATTACGTGTGTATGATGGGACTTTTCTGTCCTACCTATTAGGGAGCCAACAGTATTATGTATGTGTATACCCTGTAGCTAAGGGCATAATGCGAGTCCCCTGCACAGCAGAGTTTGAGTTCCTCCTCCCTCCTGGCTGATGCAGACTAATGATGGAAAAGTTAATTAAACCGGACAGTCTGTATTTACCACTGGTAAAAACTTCCACTTCGTGTTTCCTGCACATTGACACTCCTCCCCTTTCTTTTCCTTCCTTGTCTGTTACACCATCCATCCATCTCTCATCCCTCAGGTTCCTAGGCTTGTCGTCTCCCACTGTTCCTGTTGAACTGCCATAGTGGTAGTAGTGGCCGTAGTGGAGGCGATGATGGGTATGAGGAAGGCAGAGCAAGATAAGCCATAGCTGATGGAATATCCCTCCCCTTTGCAACACACAGGAATGGAGAATTTGCTTGGGTTTTAAACAGGAGTGGTCTTGACCTTAAATCAAAGCAGAAATTTCTTACAGATTTGAAATACTTCAGATGTAAGGAATTTCCTCTTTTCTCACTATCTGGATCCTCTGTCTTCTCAAAAACATTGAACGGAGTATTCGGTCATGTTCTGATCCCATGAACATTAATGTTTTGTTTATATCAGAGCAGACGGACCTGGCAAAGCCTGCGCTGAACTCAGGAGGCTGGCAGGCATTGGCATACCTGCTCAGGCTTTAAATTGCTTGGGTGTGGTGACAGGGGGATCGAAATCCAGGGAGGAGCTCACTGGGAGCTGCAGAGCTTTTGGGCTAAACACCACTCACCCATGCACAGAGATCCACAGTGACACGGTCGCCTCTGAACAAGCTGGATCAGGGATGTCTGTCTGATTTGCAGTCATGCCTTTGAGTTGCAGTGATCCGCAGAGTTCACAGAGTCAATGTCTGAACAGAAAGGCCGGTAAGCACCCAGCCCATTGGGCCACCTCATTTCAGTTGCTATGAAGAATGAATTACTGAGGTGGTGATAAATACATTGTTATGGGAATAACAGCAGTAGGGGGAAAAGAGCAATTCTGTGTTTCTCCAGAGACAAAATTTTCAACCGAGAGGGTACAGTCAATAAATGTACTGAAAATTTAGAGAAATTAGGAACTCAGTTCTTTTATTTGAAGTTCTTGAAGTCACACAGATTTTCTTGCTTGGCTAAGTAGCATTGAGGGGTCATGAACAAGGGATGGATGTAACCATGACCAGCTTTGCAGTGATATCAGGAGATGCTGTAAGGCCAGTGGTAATGCTACTCCCCAAGGCAGAGGGAACCAGGGAGCAGCACCCAGACTTGCCTTTCCTCTTTGGGTTTCTGTTACACCAGCCTTGCAGGGTGTCATCTCTCCAGAGCACTGTAAGAGTGCATTCAAGCAGAGAGAAAATATTCCTTCTAGTCTTACAGGCTGCATTGCATGCAGGTGGATGGAGAAGTATTGCTATAGGCTTTCACTGCCCTGCTCTTGATTAGGAAGCTTTGGTTCTCTGCCCAGTGGATATAACTCTTCCATATAAAAACCTATTAGAGAAACAAAAGGGAGCTGATATCAATTGCTTGAGGTTTCAGTGGCCCTTAACCTCCCTGCAGCTGAGCAGTGCCTAATGTATAGATGTTATTTGGAAGCTCGGCAATCCTCCTCCAGGATAAGGCACGAGCCCTTTTCAATATGTGAATGTTCAGGGAGGTGGGAGTGTATATGTACATATATAAATATCCTACGTTGAGGTTGAGATAGGAAACAAAGTTGCAACATGCTCCACTTTTTTTTTTTTTTTTTTTCCTATACTCTGCAGTCCTTTTTCCTTCTAAAAGTGACATAAGATAAAAAGGGTGAGACAATAAACCACATTTTCACTCTTCTGTTAATACAAATGCTAGAAAATGACCAAAGAGCCTCTACAAGTCAAGTTAATTTGAAGACAAGAAAGACTAGCCAAGCATCTGCAATGAGATTCAGACTGCCAGTGAATGCTGCTTTTCCAGGGAGACGCTGATGTCACCCAACGCAAACCTCAGCTCAGGAACAGCTTCTCTGTGAAGGGTCATGCAGCGAGGAAGAAGGGTTTTCAGCCAGCAGTGAGGGTGCACGTATGAGAATGTGTGCTCCAACCGATTGCCAACCTTGTGTGGGATGGTAAAATAGTGATGAGTGTTGTCATGGAAGCTGCCAACTGTTAGCACAGGCTGCTAACTTTTTGGCTATTGAAAAATAATTCATGTAATATTTTTGTTTATTCGTGGGAGGAGCCTTGGTAAGGTGCTGTTGTGATTCTTAATTCATTTTTAGAAGGAGCATGGTTTCAGATAGGTATCTCTGAAGTAGAGATGGGACCCAACTGGAGTTTCTTATCTTCCTGGCTCCCAGCATGAAGGGCGGATTTGTTTTGGCATGTCTGCCCAGATTTGAGCTTGTTTGGAACCCACAATGGCCTTATTAAAATAACAATAATAATAATAATAAAAAGCATCCAGAGGCCTCTTTTTACTTGCTTTTTGGATGCAGTCCAAAATGGCAGAGCTTTTGCAAGACCAGACTGCCTCCAAATGAACTTACAAGATTTCCACTGTTGGGGCTGAGTGTTGGCTCACTAGTTCATGGGATGCTTATGCTGACAGACCCAAATCTGAGCCTGGCTCCAGCCTCAGACCGGAGCCTCTACATTTTAACCTAATCCTATTCCAGACAGAGACTGGTATACTATGATATTTTTAACCTTTTAAACTCCATCTTTGTTTTCAACTTAACAATGCTACAGGCCTTCAAAGATATTTAGAAGCATGCCTTAGTTGCATTAATTCAGCAAAGACTTCAAGCATACACTTGCATCCAGGTTTTGGCGTTTGTACTTTCTGATTTGCGTGCATGTTGAAATGCCCATGAAAAAGAATAATGTAGGAGAGGTGAGGTAAAAAATGACACCTTGTATTTCTCCTCAGCTAGGTGTAATAAAGCAGGCCACGGGATCCTTGCTGTGATTTCATAGTAAATGTCAGAAATTAATTTTGGTGTGCATGTGGGTGTGCTTCTTTCTCTGCTCTCCGCCCTCTCCTCCATTATTCCTCTTCCTTCCAGTTGTGCAGAAGGAAGTATCAAGGTGAGCAGAGCATTCCTGCAGCAGCTGTTCAGACTTGCCCCAAATGCTCTCTGCTACCCACACAGCCACTGGGGCATTGGGACCCCCACAATGGGGGGTCCCAAGGCTCAGGGGGCCCTCACCCCATCCTTCTGCTCTTTTCCTGGTTGCCTGTCCTGCTGCCTGCCTGGAGAGGTTTGGCAGCATGCTCAGTCAGCCCTGCAGAAGGGAACAGTCAGCCCCAACCCAAAGCACTCCTCGCTGCAGGAGGAGGCTGCCCGCAGCGGCATTGGCATTGCCATAACTGACGGCTGTCAACATAAGCATCCTTTGCCTGCAGGGTGAATGTATACACCTCTACCCTGGCTGCACGCTAATACTCCTTTCTCATGCCTACCATCTTTTTCCCTTCTTGCATAGAGCACCTAGCACAAAGGA
Source organism: Alectura lathami (assembly GCA_013399715.1). Taxonomy (NCBI): domain Eukaryota; kingdom Metazoa; phylum Chordata; class Aves; order Galliformes; family Megapodiidae; genus Alectura; species Alectura lathami. The sequence continues at coordinate 349,566 of VXAV01004866.1, read as the reverse complement.
GACAGAATTTTCATGTGGTTGAAGAACAAACGTATAGTCATAAGTGGACAAAACTGCTTTCTGATGGTGATAGACTAGGTAGTTTATTGCCCACGAGCAGAAACACCTTTCCATAACAGGCTAGATACCTCCTGGACACTGGATAAATACTGCATTTTTTAAAGTTGCTATTATTTGTATTACATGTTCCCGAAACTCCTGACAGAGACCCTATAATTTCAGGAATTAGTTCAGACACGTAATAAAAGCTAGTCTTTCTGTGGTTGATTTCTGGGCAAAAAAAAAAAAAAATACTCTTTGGGTGAAGAGACTTGGATATGTACACAAAGTTATTCACTTCGTCTTTCATTAATAGTTTGTGTGTGGTATTTTGTTATACATAACATTTCTTTTTCAAGATTTGGGAGTGCATGACATCAGGATGGTTTTGCTGGTAAAATCAGACATAGCTGTGGTATTAGGAATTATTCTAGACATAGTTAAGTCTTGTTGCAGTTGTACTTGCTGCAGGACACAGCTGGGACTGCTACATGCCACAAAGGGCAAACAAGAATGGCTTTTCCTTAAAATGAGTATGGAAAGACTCAATAGGAAATGTTTTTGTTTTTGAAATCTGTGTGTGGCATAGGAAAGGAATGGGTGGAAGAATGATAACAAGAGAGAGCATGCCTGTGAGAGAGATAAGATTGAAAAGGGCTGGTAAGCAAAAGTGCTAAAAGTTGAGTTCATGTTCACAAAACCGTGCAGCCTTTAGAAAAGCCAATGCTCATTTAGTCGTGTAATTAGGTACTGATTTTCTGGGAAGCCCAGCCCTCAAAACTGGTAAAACGGAAGTATAAATTCAGTTTTTAAAGCCCTGAAATAATGTTTCTCCTTCCTCTGCATTAAAAACTATGAAAACAAATGCAGTCTTGCTGGGCACAGATTTGGGGGGTTTGCTCTGTTTCTGCTTTTCCAGCCCTTTATACAGAAGCCCGATCTGCTGCATTGCCTCGGAAACATTGTAGTGCCTCTGACAGCAAAGGGGCTCAAACTCTCTGCCTGCACAACTTCCACTAAGGGCCCGGAGGAAACCAGAGTGGATGACAGTGACTGGCTGATTGACCAGCTGGCTATTGAAGCACAGTGCACACAGTATATTTGTGAGTGTTTGTGTATGTGTATATTATATATATATGTGTGTGTGTGTGTGTGTGTATGCTTCGGGATTGCACAGACATTCACCCTTCAGCGCTGCTTTCTGTGATTAACCTCTATTAGCATTGCAATTACAAATACCTGGTCAATGTTTCCCTTTGATCTAACCTGCCTGTCACTCAATAGTCTTTTAAACTCCACATTTCCTCTTAGTTTCTTGACATTTGTCATTGTCTTCCTTCTGAATGCCTGCCTTGCTATTCTCAAAAGCTGGCCAAAAAGCGTGAGGAGGGCAGACTCTGGTATCAAGTACCACGCTCGAGGCTCAGAGGCAGCTGCCATGTCCTAAAAGGTCTCTTTATTCTTTGCAGGCAGAGCTTTGCAATTGCCCAAATACCAAATATTCACTTCCCTCCCCTTTACCCTTCATGGAAAAAAATCCCCTGGAATAACAATAAATTATTCCCTTTTTGCAGCCTAGCCCAGTGTACATTAATACACCTTGTAATTGCTTGTCTCTACTGGTTTTAGTCCTTTGCCCTTTTTTCTCCTGCTTTTTGTATTTCAGCTTCACCATTGATCCTATTCAATCTGTTCCCAGCGCTGAAATCTAAGTCCCAAATGCAAGCAAAAAATGCTCAGCCATTCATGACAAATTGAATGGCTCAATTTAAGGGGAAGATAGCACCTCATCTACGGTTACTATTCACAGCAATAATCTCCATCACTCGTTTACTGGAGAAAGCAGCGTGTAGTGGGTTCAGGTACAGACTATGCTGATGATCTGCGGCTTGAAAGGCCTAGAAGGAGCATTGCATACGTCAGGGAGTCACCTTTCTGCCTTTGAAGGTTTTTATGTATTCACATCAATACAATGGTCAACACTACTAAGAGCCCTGGAATGCTATTCTTTTCACCCCCGCCCTGGCAGGGTCCCAACTCACTTGCAGCAACATGCCAGAAAATAAGCCAAGAAGGCTAAAATAGGGCCAGATCCTCAGCTGATAGAAATGTGCTGTCAGTGTAAGCACTTCTACTTAGGACCAAGGAAGATTCAGGAGAAAAAGCAAACTTCAGCATTTCAGCTAGTGTTCCTCCAAGGATGGCTTTGGCAGACGAATGTACGTGTCCCGTGGCCAGCCGGTAGCTGTCAGTGTCTTTGCCCTTGGTTCCTGGCCAGCTCAAAGCATACACATGCAGGATAGGACCCAACATGGAGTGCTAGCATTTCCTGGGCTGATCAAAACTCCCACTGTCAGAAAATAAGAGGTTTCAACTGAACAAGGATGTTCACAAGAAAGAGTCTGTAATCTTGAATTTTTTTTTTTTTAATTTTTTCTGGGCAAGCTGAACATCTCAAAAAGCTTTTTTTTTTTTTTTTTCTTCTGAAAACTAAATAAAAAAAAAAATTAATTGATAAATTCTGTCCATAAGGATCTGATTTTGTCATGTCTGCACCAAAAAGGTTCTCCTTCTGGCAAAATTTAACTAAATATTTTCAGTCAATGAAAACATTATTCTATTTTTCTTGTTAACAGAAGTTAAAACATTCAATTTTTTTTTTTTTTCATGTATTGTTTATGCAGCTGCATAACCAAACAGTTACTAATACAGGATAAGTTTTTGTTTTTCCCTGTTAACTTCATTAGCCCTTGCATAGAAGGCTGTAAATCCCCTTTTCCCAGCATTTTGCCAGCAGTGTAACTATGTTGCATTACCAGAAAGTGGGCACAGAGTGGAGATAAAATTATATTGGTTACAAATAACAGTGCAGCACACTGATTTCCTGAACTGCAGTCAGTTGCAAGAACTATTCAGGTTTGATGTTCTTTCACATGGCTGACAACCAGAAAGGTTTGTGGTGGTATTACTCCCATTAGAGAAGGTTATGTCTTGGTGGGGTAAATTCCAGCCTTTCTGCAGAACCAGCTGTGTACAGCTATCCCGCTCACGGAAGTTTTGTCCTACCCACAAAAATCAGGAAGAATAGGTATGCATGCCTGATCTTATCCGTTTTCCAGGTGATAGTGTCTCTCCAGATTTTTTGATAGATCCTGGGTAGCCAAAAGTCTTTTTAGGGGGTTTATTATTATTATTATTTCACAGAAGAATGGAATATTGGAAGCCACATCTGCCTGCCAATTACTTGATCGTAGCTCCCACTCAAATGCAATTGTGAACACCACAGAGTGTGACGAAGCAACAAAGTCATTGTGCAGAAATACATGCTAACATAGACGAGAGCTCACTGGTGACTGTCCCCACTGCTGTCCAGTTCCCAGCAGCCAGAGCCGTGCTGCAGAGCTTTTGCTGGCAGGGTCTGGATGGCCCTGAGCTGACCTGGGGGGGCTGGAGAGCATCTGCTACGGCCCATAGTGCTCTGAGGCTTTGCAGCAGAAACTCATGAGGTTTTTTGTTTGTTTGTTTAGTGCTCTGTACGTTGCTCTCCAGGCTTCACGGAGGACCAGCTTGCAGTTCTTGCCTCTCTGAATGAGAAACATTGTTTTAAAGATACTTTGAACTAAAGTGAATCATTTTATGCAGCTTTCTAATGCCATGCTGCATCTGATCAGAGAACCCTGGAGAAGACAGACAGTCAAACAGCCAATGAAAGGAGGAAAATGGTAGTTTAAATTTCTGTTTGACTCAGAGATTTCTTCTTGTAGGTCTTGGCTTCAGTTGAGTTAAACACAGCATGGAAATAGTATTTTTCAAGGTACTTTACTATTTCCAGCCAAAACCAGGAAAAATATATAAACATATATTAAATAAACTTTTCTAAAGTTTGAGGAATTTGGCTTTTGGATTATGACCAGTTCTTGTTTTTTCTAGACCACTGTTATCCTCTGCATCTCAGCACCATTATTCCCTGTTTTATGTGACTCAGAACGACATCTGAAATGTCAGCCAAATCGATGCAAGTGGTGTGTGGGTCTGTATAGGTCTCACCATGGCAAGCCTCAATTTTCTATTAAAAATCAGGTCTTGATGCCAAATCACAAAATTGTAATGCACTATTCAGAAATACAATTTTCTTGTTATTTTTTCTTGTTTTCAAACTTGTGGGGTGAGTGGACATTTGTCACATTTGACAGCATTTTTCTACCATCATGAGGGCTGGAAACGTGTTTATTTATTGCAATCATAGCTAAGATTCTTGCATAACTATGAGTCTCTCCTTAGCCTTAATAAAATCCAGAGTTGTGATGCCCTGGCTATGTCAGCATCTAACGTGAGGTTTAAAATTTTAATTTTTTGCTTCATACAAACCCACCACTTTTTCTTGAAAAAATTCCATCTCCTCCCATAGTTCAGAACTAAGAATAAAATATTGTAGCTCCCTTGAAGATAGTTAATGTGCTATTCCCATCTAAAAAACTAAGACTGCAAGCCAAAGCATTAGTACTGAATTACAGATGTTCTTCAGCACTACGCCCTGGTTCACTTTGCGGCTTTATGAACATGGGGAGGAGAATGGCTGCCTTTTGAAGGAGATGGCCAAATTTGCTTTGATCTGTTTTTCAGAGCACAGAATTTGGTCTAAAGGCCATCCTCAGACATGACCAGTGAAACACTGCTTCAAAGGGTGTAGAAGATAAAATTATAGCATTGCTTCATCTCTCTGTGTACTGAGCTATGTGGGAATGGTTTGCTAAAACTCATTTTATGTCGTCTTTAAATTAAAGATAAATACAAGAGATGGATTATTTAGCAAGCTAACTGAGGAATTTTCTTTTGGGCAACTCCTGTATGTACTGTGTTTTCTCTTTAGGTCTTTTTGAACTTCAGACAGAGTACTGTAGATCCGTGAACACGGAGCCTGGAATGACTTTCTTCTAATCTGCAGGGCTGGTCTCAAGGCCCCCACAAAACACCTAACACAGCTCTTGCACTGAGCCCACTAACGTGTGGTGGATGTGATGCCTATCTTCTAGGAAGATAGCCGGTTTGATGGATGGAGTCTGACTGACGGAAATTCCACAACATCTCTGATAATCTCTTCTAAGTTGGTCATATGTGGGGTGTTAATATTCAGCTGAATTGGCTAGTCTAGCATTAAGGTGCATTAACTTTCTATCGAAACAAAGTTAATTTGTTGTTGACATTACAGTGCTGCTAAGCAACCAAGACACCCTTCAGCAGGGAAGAAAGTTATTGTGCCTGAAAGATTCCACTAACCTGAGTGCTGAAAGTCAATCCAAACATAAAAACATTAGGAAGAATTACCGTGATTTATAACGAAACACCTCTTGCAACACCATTGTTGAAGTTATAGGATTCTCCATGTGCCACAGTCAGCTTTATCTCATAATACCAGGAGATTATTTTTCTTATTAATCTTCATGTACTACCTTCTGAAGTGGATTGAACATGTATTGAAACAGCTGCTTTGATGATTTTAGTTTTAGAAAATGATATTTCTCATCCGCAAAACCTCTTCTCTTACTGTTGCCATCCTTTTCATCACAGTGGTTTGCTCTAAGAACTCCTAGTATGTGCCATTCATCAGACTTGAAGGAGCTGCAGCAAGCTGCTTTAGCACACTGTGCCGTTTGGAGACCAAAAGCCAGAGTCTCAGCTGGTGTGTAATTAATTAGAAACAATTAGAAGAGCTTTAATTGAAGTCCACAGATCTACCTAAACTGACCACATCTGAAAACCCAGCACAGACTGAGCAGCACTTGCAGTTCACAGGGCTCAACTGCTGATTCTGACTGTTGTGCAGACTGGGAAAATAGGGAATTTTTAAACAATATCTATTTTAGTGTTGCAAGCAGGTCAAATGCTGTCCATATTTACAATCCAGCCGGGAGATGGAGCTTAGGAACATACAAAAGCCCTAGAAAAGGAGTTACTGTTGAGGTCACATTTTCATACCCACATTATTGAACTGTACCTTTGAAAGACAAAAGAGCAGGCGATGTCCTAACATGCAGTTGTTGCTTAATGATTGTGTTGTCGGTCTGGAGAGGGCGGAGTGGTAGGTTGCTTAACAGTTTTACATTTTCCCATGGTATAATGCTGGTGATATGGTTAGCTATAATTAAAGGGTTATATAAATGAGCCATTGGGAAACAAATTAATTTATTTCCTTGGTGGGGCTAGTTATGTAATTTGGGGCTTACACGTTGCTCTGCTTTCCCTTTGAAGCACTCAGCCCCCCAGACCTGGTCCTCCTCTCTCAATTGTTTTAAAATAATTTCAAAACATCTCAAAGGAATGCAGATGTTAAATGCGCTGCAGCTTGAACTTCCCTGAAGCAGCAATGCCCTTAATGAGAAAAAGCTGGAGAGCAGAGTGAGACCTGGCTTGTAAAACAGCTTTACGGTATGTTTATTACTTTATCAGAAAAGGCCTCTGAACAGGCATAGTGGAGCAGCACAGAGCACGGATCTGTCAGTGCCAGCGGCCACTTCTTGAGAGCAGCATGCACTCGCTGGCTGCCCCTTGGAGGTGGAGAAAGACCAGGCAGAGCTCATCTGGGGGCAGTTTTACTGATTTTGCTGGTGCTCAGGCTTTTTGTGTTTACCCAGGATCTGGACCAGTTTGAAGATACCAAAAGGAAAAAGAATTTACCCTTTTCCAAGGAGATAATAAGATGCTATTAAAAGCCCAGCTTTAAAAAACAAAGCGTAACACTAGGTTTTCTTCTCATAAACTCTTGTGCCTGTGCTTCTTTTATGAGCTTGTAAGTAACATCATTAAACTACATCCCATTCTCTGTGTAAATCTTTATTTAATTATCTGTTTTTTTTGCATTCTCTTCCTTAGATATGTAAAGCCTTAAGCGTTACAAATTTGAAAACAAATCCTTAAAGTTTAATTTTGCATATGAATCTGTAGTACGAAACAAACAATTTCAAAGAATGCTATTTCTACTAAATGCTATAGGAGTCCTGTAATAGACGCCATTTTGGCTTCACAAGAAAATAAAAGAGGAAAAAGTATCATTAAAATGTCTTGCCATAAAGACCATGGCTACACTTCAGACAACTCTTCCGGGCCCCAGCTGTGAGAGTCAAACAATCTTCCCCAACCGAAGGGAAATGTACTTCTTTGATATTTCTAGTGTTGAATGAAAACACACAAAGCATTAGATTAGCTTTGGAGCATGCTCTCCTGTCTCTCCTCCTCTGGTACACACGCCTTGTGGCAAGGGGTCTCCACCCTAACATCCTGGACTTGTACCTGTGGAGGACTATGCTGATGGAGGGGAAAGGCAGTGCTGGTTTCTCCTCATTGTAGAAGATTTTAAGACTTTTACTCTCAGGATAATTCCAAGTCCCAACTGACTACAATGATTTCCTTCTAAGCTTTTGCTTAACGTGGTGCAGTAACTTCACAGCATGTGCCTCAGGAATGAACAGCAACCAAAACTGCTGATCGTGTTTATCTTACACTACGGGGAAGGCACTGATCAAAGCAATGCATATTTTAATCAAAACTCTTCCCAAAGTGGCAGCTTCCACTGCCAGCACACTGCCAGTGTGCCTCTGCTAACACTGCAAAAGAAGGAAGAAAAACAGTCCTCCAGTCCTTCCAGTTAGCCATGGTCTGGAGGCAAATTTGAAGCCATCCAGCAAAGCCTCACATCACTGAAGTGCATATCAGATTGAAGCCTAGGATAAGGTTTTAGCAGGGCCCAAAGTGTATTTGGATGGATTTTGAAGCATGTGAGACTAGATGCTTCCTCATAGTGTCTGAGTGTCTGTTATTTTAGCCTTCTGAAGATGAATGGCTTTGATTTTCAAATCCAAATCTCAGACTGCAAAGAAGAAGAGGAAGTTATTGTGAATTAATTAATAGGACTATGTTGGGCTGGGCTGTTTGGGGAAGGGGGGGGGCTGTTTCTCAGTTGTTGTGGGAGCTTCCTATTGTTTGCAGTCAGCACTGCATTAGGCTCTGTGTGTGCAGAATAAGAGGTATAAAAGTTCAGGTCCTGATTCTCGTATGACTTTGTGGTACAACCAGGCACATCACTCTGATATGTGCTCTTGCCTGTGTCCAGAAATCACCCTGACCAGATGTTCTCAGGAAATAAGATTTTTGGCTGGTTCATCCCAGTTGTCTCCTCAAGTTGAGCCTGTGTGGCCCCATGGATCTCTTGCTTAGGTTTCCAAAAGGGAATATGCAGAGAAGAGTGTCAATAGTGGAACAAGGAGAATGACAATATTTAAGGCATTTGAGGGGATCATACTGGGACTTGTGACATCAGAAATGGTGGTTTCCTATAAAACTTGGAAGTAAATTTTTACAAATTACTTAAACTTTCTGTCCTTGATGATCAAAATTACTTAAACGTCTGCTTCAATCCATTTCTCCTCTCGACATAACTTTAATGATAGTTAACTTCTGCCATACACTTGTGTCCCAGTTACGCTAATTGCTCTCAAGTATGTACACGAGTGTTTTGCTGACTAATGTTCCTCTGAATTGCATCTGCAGTGTCTCCCATTTCCAGGGATGCTGCACTTCCCCTGGAGGAAGAGAGCAAGCTAACATGGCTGAGTAGCAGCTACAGGATTGTTTCCATTCATTAAATCCTGTTTGGTGCTTTCAGGAAACAGAACTTCTCTTGGGGTCCAAGGACACCTCTTTTCCTCTTCTTTTTTAAATAAAACAGAAAATTATTTTTAAATAAGGCAGTGAGCTGTGGTTTTTTTTTTGTTTGTTTGTTTGTTTTTTCACTATGAAAGCAAAACAAAACAAAACATTTTAATGATTGGGCAACAGATTGTGGATCTTCAGTTGAAAAAAATGAAATGTAAAGTTACTACTGCAAGAAAATAACTGTCTCAAAATGATAAACATGCTTTTTATTTGCATTTTGAAACTTAAGCTGACTTTAATGCTTTTATTGAAAAATCTAGAAACTAAAACTGCTCTTTTTCTTAAAACTCGTGGGTCACATTTCAACATGAACTCAATCTTACTGCTGACTTTTGAACCCTTGAAGATGCTGCTGTGCTTGGACTCCACATGACTCTCCTCTTATAAGAAGAGTGGCATTGTAAGCCATAAATACATGTTTTTCTAGTTGATATTGAGATTCTACTTGCAAAAGAAGGGCCAAAAATATTTTGAAAAAGGTTCTATGGGCTTACATAGCTGATTAGAACTTGAGGCACTGTGTCTTTGTTGAAATAGTATCCACTATCCATCACAACAGCCCGTCTAAGCTGTAGGGTAAATCACCCTTTTTTGGCAGCCATGTTGTTAAAACTGAGACTCACACTGAGGTGAGAAAATAAACTAAAGATGCTTTGAGGAAATTTTTGAAGACTGGATGTAAGCTTAATATCTTTATTATTTCTTGCTACAGCTGGCTGGATTTCCAGTTTTATATGTCTGTTGAAACAACAGCTCCAGCAAGTTAGCTGCTGCCGATTCCTCGCTGTCACGCAGGAGGAGCCTGCTGGGGCAGTAAGCGGTGGCGTGGGCTTTCTTGGCAATTCCCAATGAGATCTGAACTTTTGCTCTTCTGACCTTTGAAAGGGGGCAGTTTTTAAATTCACAGCAAATGCTGCACACCTATTAACCATGGGCAGATGTGACAGTGACACAGATGAGCTGTTGCCTTCCTAGGAGGTAATTACCATGTGCCTCTCATTGTGCAGGTGGCGCACAGCAAGAGAAGACTCACCCTCCCTCAGGAGATGTTAGCCATACAGGATGGGTTATCAGCAGCAAGCAAGACTCCCTTCATGAAGTGCAGGTAGGGAAAAACTGAAACAAGGCAAAGAGAAAAGCAGCTAGTCACCTTGTAGGTGACATCTTCCTGTGGCAGAGTCAGGTAACAGGCAAGGACCTAAATCCTCAGACATGTCTAGTTGTTCTGAATGCAGTAATGTTCTGAAATTAATTTCGCAGATGTGGTGAGCGACACGAAGCTGAAATAACCTTTCCTCTTTATTTCCTCTTTCCGTTAATATGTCACAGGTCTTCCCTCTTTGTTTCCTTCAGTCTTTCAAAGAGTTCCAGCCTGGCCACACTGGTATTGTGCTAATGGATGCCTGGAAAAATATACAAGCACTAAGTAAGTATTAAGCTTTTCTTATTTCTACATCAAACATCTTCTCATGCCCTATGTTTTCAGGAGAATTCCACACCAAGTAAAACATTGATTTATTTAAAATACAACTAATGAGCTTTCTTTGTCCTCTCTCTCATGCTGGAAAATCCCACCTGATCCCTAATTAACAGATTGATTTATCAAAAGTATAGCTAATGACCTCTCTTTGTCCTTTCCTCCCAGCTGCAGAATCCCACCTGATCCCAGATTATCACATTGATTTGATCACATGGGCAAAGCACTGCCCATGTCCGGTGGCATTCCTGCCTCATGCAGGCTAGGAAGCCAAGAAGCATCAGGCAGAGCAAGGGGAGCAGAGCAGTTCTTGCATGCCAGGGCTGATTCGCCATGGGCTCAATCTCTTGTAAACAGTTTGCAGCAAGCCTAGCACAGTTTGGAAGTGTGTGTGCATAACAAGAGCTCACAAATACCACTCATCAACAAGATCTGACCTTGGACTTGCACTGATATGAATATATCTGCAGGCAACACAAGGCTGCTGCATCTTGGTATGTAAACACTGAGGTATCCTTGGCCCTCTTCCCTGTGGTGTTCTGCAAAAACAAGTAATGGGTCGCTTGCTATAGACAATGCCACCAGAGAGAGGAACTGAAAAATAATGGGCTGTTTTAGACAATACAAGACAGAAGGACGTGGTCCTTGACAATTGAGGCAAGTGGTCACAAGCTATATAGAATCATAGAATCATAAAGGTTGGAAAAGACCTCTAAGATCATCTAGTCCAACCTTCAACCCAAGACCACTATGCCTGCTAAATCACATTCTTAAATTTCTAGCATTTTACATTAATTTCTAGATTAAAAGGAATGGCAAATATATATCCCAGATTAGTGTGCCAGCCAGACTGCCTCCTTGTAGAATTGTGCAAGTAGCAGGGCCCCATCCTATACTGATAGCTGCTCCAACATGCATCTCCTTTTAATTCTGACCAGGCCCTTTAGCCTTGTCTTTTCTATGGGCAAGAACAAATAAAATCAGGCTGAATTAAAAAGGAAAACATATGCAGGAGCTACTTGTCCCCAAGGCTGACAAGACACCCACATGAGCACTCACCAGCATTAAGGAGAGCAGCCATGCTTCAAAGGTACCTGAACAAGCCCCAGAGCCTCTGCAAGGGAAATGTTTGAAGCAGTGTCACAGAAGATAAAAGAGCTGAGGCATCAGTCAGCCTTACAGGAAGGCTCTAAAATTTTAGCGTGTGTGCCTGTGTTAAAATTCACAGCACTCTAGCATTCCTTGAGGAGGGCTGGTGGCCTCTCTAAGGCAGCAATAGTCTGCATTCTTCTCCCAGTCCCTGACTCAGGTTTCCAGAACAAAGTCGTTGCGTGTCTGGCTCCATGACTTAATTGAATGGTAAGCCCTTTATTTCATTTGGCCAGCATCTCCTCTCGCTATCGTACCAGTGATATCTCTTAGTTAATGCTGTCGACCTTCTAATGTCTTCCTTTGAGCCTCCTAGACCCCCACAGGTTTATTTCTGTAGCTGCACTTCTGTAAGCAGTTGTATCTTTTCCCACAAGTATTGAAAAAAATTCCACAGTCTGAATATAAATTATTGAAAAGGAAAAAAATACACTGCCGAAATAGCTTATTTTCACCTAATTTGCCACATTTTTTTAGCACAGTCTGGAGCACGTAATGGACCTCAGTTTATTTCTAAGCATGCATACAAGTGGCATTAGCTACTGCTCAGTCTTTCATTTTATTTTACCTACCACTTCTCTGGAAACAGTGTGCACACATCACAGATAAGAGGGGAGATGAAAATGCTTTCCTCATTTCACAGGGGAATTTAGACACCTGGATTCCCCACACTTTTGTCTTACCCCACTGGGGCCAAGCCTCCATCTGCCTATTTGCCATTATGTGTCCTGTAGGGCTCCCAGCTAGCAGTTCTGGCAGGTAGCTTTTTCAATGGAAAAAATGGTGGAACGAAGTGCTGCCTTTGTACATAATAACCCATGGTTAGTCAACACAGAGACCTGGGAGCCCCGGATCTGCGGCTTCCTTGCCTCAGGGGTTCAAATCCATATCTCATACCAGGCTGAGGGCCTGGTACACCCTAGGGCGGGTGTTTTTCCCAGCTCCATCATGAGCTGTGCCACTGTGCTGAAAGAGGTGAGCAGAGCCGAAAGGGAAAAGTAATCATGGGTGATGAGGGATGATGTCTGGGAAAGAAGGCACAGGAGACACCTTGTTTTGGTTTCTTCTCTCAGACTGTTTGCATATTATGTATGAAGATGATTGTGCTTGTAATTTGTAATCATTTTCTGGAGAAGAGGCCTTTCGTCTCCAGACTGCTAGAGTCATTCCCTTCCTCTCTCTGTGAAACATTATGAAGAAGATACCAGGTACCACCACCTGACACAACCTCTAGATAGGCAACAAGGATCCTCTCAAGTGCTCAGATTTTCACCCCAACCTCTTTTAATGGGTGTGAGATATTCATCTGTCTTCATGACTAACAAAGAATAATTTCAAGTTAATTAAAAAAAATCCCCGAAAGTGTGAATGAAACTATTCCTGTGAAAATTTCTGTTTCATTACTTGTTCCTCACTTCCCTTGAATTCAATCACTATATTCACCTCAAAGAAATGAATTATACAGAAAAAGTTAAAGGAAACACATGACTGCCAAGCCAGTCACTCCAGGTATTATCTTATTAATCTTAATTGACGTTTCCTTGTTTGTCTCCTTTGTTCTTCCTCACTGCAGTTTTACATAGCCCTTTTTCTAAATTCCAGGTGGTAAGCCCAGAGAAAGGTACTGTTTATTATCTGAAGAACCATATCTGGGTAGAAGATTGCTTTGGGGGTATTTGATGCTCTAATATCGATGAGACAACGTCCAGAGGAAAACATATATAGTAACCAGTAGCTGAAGAATAATGAAACCTTGAATTTCTTCTTAGTTTTGTTTCTAGCAGCTAAGCTCCAAGAAAATGTTGTCTTTATCAGATGAACAATTCTTTAACACTGACCTCTTTCCTCAGCAATGCCACTATCTGATGCTTTGCAGAAAAGTATATGCCTGCCCTATCGGCAGTATGAATCTAGGTGATATTGCAGATCTCAGCAGTAGCAAAACTCACCTTTATTCACACTGCAGTGGATTACACCTGAAAGCTGTTTCTTCTTCTCTTTTTCCTTAAGTCTAGAGTAAGACAATACTTTGAGACAAACTTTTCTACCTGAGAAAATGCTTCTTATAAGAACTGGTTTTAACACTTTCTCTCTCCCTCTTTCTCTCTCTCTTTTTTTTTTTTTTTCCTTAATGAAAAAAAAAAAAAAATGGAAATTAGGTCTTCAATCTGTATTCACTTTACTTATATATTGGATCTTAGTACCTGGACTGTAAAGTTGTGTCATGGACCAAACCTTTACCCAGATTTTCGCAGGAGATACAAACTTTCACAGTTTTAATAAGGTCCATACTTCAGTTTTTCTTGTTGATTCATCCTCCCTAGAAATCAAACAAAGAAAAGCAATTTTCAACCGGTTTATTTTGCCCCAACATTACTCGACAACTCAGTAGAAAATACCGAGTTACATTCCCAGCCCTCAGATCTTAGTCACTGGCAGTCTGAAACACCAGCTCTGGAGAGCCAAATTGCTCAAAAGCCTGGAGACATTTGGAAGAGGGAGTTAACATATTCTGAACAAATCTTTTGTATTACCACATCAGCCGTGATGAAAGTATGTAGGCAAAGCTGCACTTAGAGAATTGTTATGCTGTAGATCTTACCTTTTTTGGATCCACCATTTGCTTTGTTCAAGCAGGCAGCATATTCTTCTTGTCTTCAGAGGATCCAAAAAGAAAGGCTCTTTGTTTCATTGTTAGCACTTTGAGCTCACTGAAATTTTTTTGAATACGAAGAATGTTCTCGTGTGTAGTCCTTAAACATTGTTCCAGACAGCTGCACCTGAATACCATAAATAAGAGTAAGTTTCACACACCTACTGGAAACAGGGACAAGGAAATGCTGTACTAGTAAATACTAGTAGAAGTAATTTGTGCATCTTCAAAGCTTGCAGAAATGCTTTCCTCTTTTGTATAAATTGACTGTACTTATGAACAGGTGTAACAATGCTGAAAAGACTACCTTTGAGAAACAAACCACAAGGGTTAGCTGGTGATAGTTTACTTGGATGATTAACCTTTGTGATCTTTGTTAAAGGCTTGCCTTCAAGGTCAACTTTCTCTTTCACATGTATTTCTTCTGCTGCACAGGTATTGACACGATCTCTGCCTCTGTGGCATCTGAATGTTTAACAATATTTTCAGGAAGTATTATTGTTTTCCAGGTGTGGAAACAGACCCCAGTAGTGTTGATACCTTGCCCAAGGTTGATCAGGAGATCTGTGGAACAGCTAAGAATTTAGCTCTTACGTAGTGCACTTTCTAGTAAAATACCTAAAATTACCTTCTGTAAAGTCAAGGTAACAGAAGAAAGAAATACCTGCTAGCACGTAATAAAGAGATTTTAGGAAATTACAGGAAAACTTTCAATATGCATGCAGAAGATTTAATTTTCCATGCTCAGTTCCATCAGGACTGTAGACACACAAAACACCTACATCTATATTTCTCCATTGGAATAATGGTTATTTCATAGGCGTTAACTATTTATCTTCCCCCTAATGTCAGTCAAGTTGTTCAAGATACTCAGATACAAATTGTGTCTGTCAAAGTATAATGAATAAGCTTCACTAGAACAAAGCACGTTAGCTTTCATTAACTGGAAAAACTGGTCTGTCACCAATATACTAAATAGGGGCACATCACAACTTGTTCCAATGCTGCAGATTGATTTTCTATCTCAGGTTTCTCTGGAAAACCAAATGAATATAGGTTAATAATTCCCAAGCCAAGTCCTTCGTGGTTGTATCTTCACTAAAGAAGAAATAAACCTACATGACCCTCTTGCAAATAGCTCGCCTTTGTGAGATAAGCCTCTGGACCCCATCATTCATGAGCCTTGAATTCTGGCCCTCTGTTTTTGTAAGCGAAGAAATCTTCTCCCTCAGCAAACTGTATAAATGAAACCCAAAGAGTTAAGTGGTGTGTTTCATGAGAGAGAGTAAAGACCCGTTTTAACAGGATTTGTTAGCAAGTAGCCTCCCCAGTTGTTCAACAGTGAGCAAACCTCGTCTCTCTCAAGGGAATCACAGGGACATTTCCTGGTGGTAGATGTGCTCTGACATCGCTTACCAGAAAAAAATAAAAATTTGCCAGGGCCTGGCAAAGGGCTGCTCTAGCACACTTATACTTGAGGAATATCAAAAAGTAAGTAGGGAAACATACTTTCTATCAGTTGGAAAAGACATTTCTTCATAATCAGAGGGTAGAAACCAGTTCCATTATATTCTTTTTTCATATTTTGAACAGAGCTTTGACATAGGAGTGAATTTGCCCCAGAGCAGTTAAAACAAAACCAAAAACCCAAGAGGTTTGCTCCACAGGCATTTTCCTGGCATTCTCTGACATGCAGATGACTGATAATATCACCATAACAGCTGTTATCTCAAATGTCTGCCTCCAGGCAAATTAAAAGTAAAGAAAAGCCAAAATACTTGAAGAGATGAATACAGAAAGCATTTGCCAGTCATCTACTGGCCCCAGATTTCTTGCTGTCAGAGGTAAAATGACACTTGTATGTTTTATAAGAAAATTACAGAGCTATCATCCTTACAGCTTGTATATGTAGAGTGATGAGAACAACTCCATTGCCAGGACTGAAGCCAAAAGGATTGTTGTTGTAACCAGAATCCGAAGCATCCTTTTCTCAAGAACTTGCCTGAGCCTTGCTGCCAGAGAGCAACAAGAGCAGGGCTGCACGCAGCGGAGCTCTGAGACGGGACCTGGGGGGGAGCCCCTGAAAGTAGTACCCGAGGGGGAGCCTCAGAAGGTAGTACCTGAGCACAGCAGTCCCAAACACAACAAGCGGATAAAGTAGGTTTGGAGTTCACCCAGGAGGACCAACCGAGACTAGCAGGAGATGGGGCCTGGGACAAGTAGGCTCCAGCTGTCCTCTCTGGCCTCTTAGACATGCTCCCTTGATGCAAAGCTTCTCAGCTGGGAGATGCTGCTTGCACAGCAGCATGCTGGTTTTGTAGTGGTAGCCACATAGCTAAGTGGTTTACAACTTTACAACTACAGTGCCAAAATCTATGTGCTTCAGAGTCATGAACATGATTGAGCTAATACATGTGTGTAGTTTACATGCTGGATAACTCAAAGGGCAGGTAGAGAACCTTGGGTCTACACACATTTATGCTAGTAGAGGATGAACATTTTCCTGATTATCTGGGGTAAAGCCATTCATCCAACAGAGAAAGGTAAGATTCTGACCTGATCTGCCAGCTCATGGAGAAGAGTTTTCCACTTAGGCACCATCAGGTTTGCAACTGTTTGTTTTCTTCAGCCACAGATCCTGGGAGTCTCTAGTCTGCAAAATGTGTAAAGCAGCATTCAAAGAAAGCATACGGGACCAGAATGAAGTCAAAGCCACTGAGTGCTGTTGTCAGAGCTGTTAGGGAATTACGGTGCCTAGTGATAACCGAGCTGTTAGAGGGTTGGGTGAGAGATTAAGGCCTGTTGTTTTCAGTGTCCTATGAATACGCTGACCTCCACAAGAAAAAAATCCACAAGTTTGTAGGAGGTTCCTATTTTGGACTACACCATATCTCGGTAAGACTCTGCCTTTATAAAAAATAACTCCCTACTGGGTGGTTATCCGTTTAAATTGTGTCCGCATGTAACAAGCCTGGCTTTTGCATGCTTCTGACAATTCTGGAAGTAGAATTACCACAGAAATCTGCAGTATTTTAGTGGGTACCAGTAGTAACAGTAAAGTTTATATTGAAAATCCGTCTGTCTTCTGATTTGAGTGCAGCTGGCTAAGGCAGGCCAGGAAAGCCACATGGACCCCAGGAGGAGAAGTACCAGGGGAAGGGGAAGAGAAGGTCATCTTGGTTTTGTTGGAGAGGGAAAAGGAAAGATTTACAGGTGTTCTGGGAATGGGAACATCACCATTTCACTAATGTCAGATAACTGTTTGTACCTGGGATGTTTATTTTAATGTTCAAATCTTTAGCATTACAGAGTGCTAACCATGAAAGAAAAGATGTCTAGGAAAGGCTATGAATTGCCAGGACTGAAGATTAAATTCAAGAATCAGAAATACAGATAAGACAATGGTGAGGAAGTTAGGAAATTCTGCTTCTGATCCCGCTTCTGCCCATGGTTTTGAAAATGTCACTTTTCTTCTGTCTTTCTCCAGCTCTTAGCATCTGTTCTGCATTTCGAGCAGATTTTCCCACACAAGGTGCATTTCCATACGATATATATATATATATATAAATTCAGAACAGGAGTATGCTTTGAAACTGGGCCTCCTGTCAGCCCTGCCTAGCATGCCTGTGTTCACAGGGAGATCAGGGCAGAGCCTCATCCCACAGACTGAGCAGGGCAGGACATGGACAGATGGGGACAGCTCCAGGCAGTGGTTACCTCCATTGGGATGGGGACAGGATGAGGTAGATCTGGAGAACTTGAGCAAATGCCTGCAGAAAACTGAGTGTAGCTTGGTGACGTGCCACACTTTAAATGCCTTTTGTGTCACTTGCATTCTTTTTTAGAGCAGGAGGAAACCCACACAGTGTGAGACGTCAGCTGGGGGTCCTACCCTGGGAGCCACCTGCTGAACATCGCCTCATCCAGCCCTTCCTGCTACTGGTCCCTTGGGTCTTGCTAGGAAAGAGCACTTCAGTGACAGTCATTTCCAGGAATAACATTTTCCAAAGCTAAAGTCATTTCTCTGCTCTGAGAGTTAAAATTCTTTACTGTAATTCCTAGAAAGTGCTCCAGCCTAGAAAATCCTGGTGGTACTTACAGGGGTAGGAAAACAGTCATGGTGAAGGTTGTGTAAAACAACTAAGGAACTTGGAAAAGTTTTGAATTCAGGAGTCTGAAGTCTGCACGTTACTGGCATTTTGTAAAAATGCCCTCACAGGGTTTCTTGTAAAAGTGTTTGTGAATCTTTGGGTAAACTTAGGCCATTTGACTCTTTTGGCTGGAAATATTACAAAACCCTGTGGTTCTTTTCATCTGACAAAATTAAGGAAACAATTGTACTGCATTCCTTGTAAGTTAGGAATTGTACTTGCCTAAGTAAGGCTTGAGTAAGATTTAAGCAGTGCTGGAAAAAAGTCTACTTTCTCCTTTTTAAGATTTTTGAAATGTATATATTTAGTATGCATCTCAGCTGTATTCTTGTGGTGACTTCTGTCAGAAACTTGAACTGATGAGTTTTCAACCTGAACAAACAGAGAATTTTAAAATACATATTGCTGAATATTGCTGGTAAGCACATACCATAGATTCGCTCAAACACTAGCTTTGCTGTTATTTTCAGTGGGAACCTGAAATATCCCTGTCATAATACTGGAAGTCATAACTAGTTGTATCTCTCAAAACAACAGGCGAGATGCTGTTAAGGTCATCAAGGAACACAGCCACTGGGACAATTCATTGTAGCATATGTAAAACTGTAATGAGGAGAGCAAAAGAAAACTTTTTTCTCAACATCTTCTGTATCATTGTATTACACAGCACCTGTACAGAGCTGTGACGGCTTGCACAACTCAATGCATTGATCAAAAAATCTGTGCTGGCTGAAGGGAACACGAGTCCACTGCGGTACTGGATCTGTGCCAGTTCACACTACATTTTCTTGAAATGTAGCGAGCAGTGCAAGAAGATGGAATAAGTTGCCCTGAAAAGTTGTTCTTTTCAGAAGCAACAGTATTCACTAATCAACAACAGCCAACTCCCTTTTTGCCTGCCCCCAAATCCTTGTCCTTACCATCTCCGTGGGACTACAAATCATTCTGTAACATGGCCAGAAGATTAAAAATAATCCAGGCTCTCACAGAATGCAGAGACACGTTGTTTGCTCCACAATTGAGAGGTCCTCAGGGAAACGCTGCTTTCAAGTTAAACCAAGATAACTTTAGCATGAGTGTCACGCTGATGTTGACTGTGCTGTGTCCAGGAAGTGATTCCTCAGGAATCGGTTTCCTAAAGTTTCGCAGATATTGCCAAAGAGAATTTTTAGAGAAGACCTGGAGTAAACTTAGCACTAAAGTCCTTTCTTTCTTTCTTTGCATGGCAATATTCCCAGTAACTTGCTGGGTAAATGAGTAGCAGCGATATCAACTGTAAAAGCAGAAATTGTGTTTAATACCAGTTTTGCACACCACAGTATAATGCTTCCATGCTCTCCAAGGGTGTCCTGTTAATATCATGTAACAGCTTACATGCCAAAGTATCAGTGCGGACTGGCGATTTTGAGGTCTGACATTTACTTTCGTCTCTCCAGGTAGGACAGATCAATGTACTGGCGTACTGTGCCAGAAACGCTCAGCCAAACTGCAGTGCTTTGGGATTCAAGCAGCCCAAAGAAGTCAGCCTGTCGAGTCTCACAGCATCCACCATCTTCCTCAGGTGAGCTTCACGCTGCAGCCTTGCTCACCAGCAGATGGGAACACACAGAGTACGAAGAAGCTGCCATTGCCACTGGAGACTTTTGTACTGCCTTGGGGTATCGTGACCCTGGACTGTGCTATGGAGTGTGCAAAGGGTCGTGTAAAGCCTCTGAGGCTGGCTGTATCCTGGAGAAAGAGGGATGTACAGGGAAAAGGCAGCATGGTTGCAAAGACCCTTTTGAGTCATTCAAACCTTTCTCCTACCTCTGTCACGGCAGCTTCTAGGGTCTGCGTAGCTTTCTTTGAACAGAATTTCTGTCCACAACTAAGTTCAGGAGGCAGTGAACATCTTTTCATAAAATAAACAGGAATTTAAGGCACTAATTTGCAATTAGAGGCTAATATTTGATTTCATTAAGAAAGTAAATTCAGCCAATCATATGAAAACTGTTTCCAAAAATGTACACACACATATCCAGCAAGTACAATCATCCATTTGCACTGCAAAGCTTTGGACACTGTTTTCCTTCTTCCAGATGACTTTCATAGCTCACCTGGGAAATAAATTACTGGGCAGAGCTAGAGTTACCAAACCTACATACACTCGTAAAAAGTTCAAACCAATGTGTGATCATCAGGTGCTTACAGGTCAGTAATCACACTCTTAATTTTCAGAAATAATTGAGAAGAGATGGTACTACCTGGAGAAAAGGCCCTTCCTTTTCAAATATCCCATTATAAACTAGTAATAAATATAGAAAGTGAGGACCTGGCTGAACATTTGTTGAAGGCAATAGAAAGTTTCTACTTAATCCCAGAGCGTTTTGGTGGGAGCCCTTCAAACCTTCCAAATCATAAAAGCACCTATGTCATAAGCACTTTATGAGGTCCCAGTTACATTACCCCGTTTTGGTGGACATCGCTACATCCTTGAAGTTAATAATTTGCTGAACTGCTCTGCAGAATGAGGATGCACTTAAGCCAAGTATAAGGTATCTGTCAGACAAGGCCCTAATATTTAGCAGACCACGCTGTCTGCCACACACAGATCTTTTGCCAGTTACGCTATGGGTATTCTTTTGATTTTTGGACAGAGCATCTTCCAGCATGTTCTTCAATAAATGGTGTTGAACAACAGATCCCTAGGCAGCATGATGGATGCTTTGAAAAGCAGGCCGTTGTAGGAAGTGATATGCTTGTGTAGCTCTCCCAGTTTATTCTCAAGTTATGCTGCTGCTGTGCGTCTGAATCCCAGTCTTACAAACAAAAAGGTTGCACCGGTTCCAACAGTCATGACAACAAAGGAAGGCATAAAGTTGCGGTCTGCTCCGGACAGCTTTTCTTTCCAATTCTTTTTTTCTTTGCAGTTGAAGAGTCTAAGCATGTTTCAGTGGCTCTGCACTCCCAGCACACAAAACCATCTGCAGCGGCCAGATTCTGCCGAAGCAGTCTCTCACAGGCTGGCTTTCGAACAGGCAGTTTCTCACAGCGCAATCAACTGCCCTTCCAGCAAATCACAGGTGTTCTCCACATGGCGTGAGCAGGTGAGAGCATGGCTGTGCCAAACCATGATGAAGTTTGGTAGCTGAAATACAAAATCCAAGTTTGGCCTGAGATCTGAATCTGGCACTCAGATTTATCCTCTGCTCCAAGCCAAATCAAACTGCAGCACGTCATGAAATCCAAACACCACTGTGCTCTGGGTCGCTTAAGATCTGGATCCAACTACAACCTCTGATGAGGAAGCTCCTCTCTATGCGTGGTGCCGATGTACGACATATTCCCTCATTAGGCGGTAGTACTCTGAGAGAAATTCAAACAGCTGAAGGTTTGCACCTTAAAGTCTATGGGGAAGAAGATAATGTGCTGAGGCGGCTTTGGGGTGTGGTGAAATTGCTACTCCATGTAGCTTAGAAAAAAGGAAAAAAGCACACAAACAAGATTTATGGGTCGTTCAAGCTCTGAGGCAAAGCGCCTCCCCCATCTTTTTGGCTCCTTGAATCTCTTATTACTAGTTTAGGAACTGCCAGGCATACGGAGTAGTTCACTCACCCCACCTGTGCTTTTTTGAGTTAAAAAGAATGCAAAGGATGTGTTCCATATTCTTCAGGAAGTGCTTCTCACTCACTGCAGAGCCAGCTCTGCTACAGCCTCACGAGCACTCGCAGGATGCACAGTGTGCCAGCCCATCCTGGCCATCCTGCTGCCCTGGTTATCCTGCTGTTGCATTCTCACTTGCACTTTTTTATTTTAATAGGGAATTGAATTTCTGTTCTAGTGTGTTTGGCACTTCTGGTAGAAGTCCTTTGACATGGAAAAAGGATCATCTTTCAAGCGCCTGTGGCGTTTTCTGTGAAAGGTGATTTTTAAAAAGCCATTTTATTTTGCTTCCTGGCAGTGATATCAAAGGAACAATCAGTGCCTGATTTGGAGCCAACAATTTATTTCCATTATAATAAACAGAAAACAATGGCATGCTGCCTTATTAGTTATTCACTTTCCAAGTCAACAAACTCAGAGGGTTAGGATGAGATCTTACCAGAGATATGCTTTGATGTTTTCGGTTTGGAGAATTGGTCTCCTAGCCAAAATGCTGAGCGATGCCAGTTCTTGGGGGAAGGAAGGAGGGTCAGAGAGAAGGGAGAGAACCTGCACAGGGCAGGGGTTTGCTACTGGGAGGGCTGGGAAAGTGTGTCGTGATGATGGCTAGGCACAAGAAGTCATTGGAGTGGGATTGTGGTACTGGGGAGTCTAACATATGACATGACGTGCAAAGAGCATGTTGGGACAGAAGAGCTATGGAAAACTATCTCACAAATAGGTCTTGTAGGTAGGGGTAAACATGGAAGGTAAATATCTGATATTTTTCTTTATAGAAAATTCTGATCAACTTTATTTATTTTTTTGGCAGCATGATGCCAACAAGCAGCGAAAAAATAAAAACTCCCCATTGCCTTGAGTATGTTTCACCAACATTCCTGGAACAATCAAAATTTCTGTTTTTTGTTTGTTTGTTTGTTTGTTTGTTTGTTTTTGTTTTTTGGTGGTGGTGGTGGTTGTTTTTTTTTAACAAAGCAGAAAACCTGAATGTGGTGCAAAACAATTGATCATTCCTGGGTTATTAATCACGTCTCTTGTGGACAAACAACCCTGACCCTTTTGGATTCTTTTCTGATAAATATGCAAACACATTAAAAATATGTTTTTTCCCATATAATTGATTCTGTGAACTGCTCAAGTGATTTATAACAGTAACCAAGTAAACAGAGACAACACTAAGTGAAGTAGATTATTTGTTTTAGTGGAGAACTGCCTGTGCACTGTAGGAGCATACATACCTGCTGCTCACCTGTAGGTTGTTATTTTAAGGGCATTTCTGTAGGGATTTTTACTGAGAGAGTTTCCTGAACTGGTGATTTTCAAAAATATCTGCCTGTAATGACTGACAGTGGCAGTGGCAGTAATAATACTCCTTACACAGGTCAATTATCAGTGCGTAATAGCACTTTCAAATCTTGTGTGAGCGGTTTCCTCTCCTTTGAACCTCTTATTGCCAGATGCACAGTCACAGTCTGGCCCCCATTCTTCCAGTCCTCCCATAAATGGAAGCAAATTTCCACCAGGAGCTTCCTTGGGGGCATAAGGAAATTAGAAAAAGAGTAGACCTGGAGTCCTCTCATGTAGCTAAAAGGCCCAGTCCAATACTGCAGCCAATTTCTCTTTCCTGTTGTCTATTGCAACATGATCAGCTTTTTTTCCTAGCCTAGAAGTTCTGGCTCCTTGCTTTATTCCAGCTGATCTCCCTTCAGCAGTGAGGCATTTGATACCAAGCGTTGATCCTCCTACTCACAGTACCCAAATCATCCCAGAAAATGGGCTGCACTTCTTGTGCTTCCGTGTTTTCATGGCTGCTTTCTGGTGATACTGAAATTCTTTCAACAGAGATAAAAGCTTTTCCTCCTCTCTTCCCTCCACCAAGTGCTGTTTCTCTCTTGTGTCTATTTACCATTTTACCCCATCAACTCAGTCTTGCTGCTGGCCCCCACTGATTTCCCCAGCCAGCAGTCCATATGTCTGTAGCCCTAAAGTCTCAGTGTGTTGTGCTCCAGCATCAAGCCATTTTGGTTTGATGATGGCTGCGGCCAGCCTGGATGCTGCCTTCCCTCCTATTAAATGGAGCTAGGTGTCATCCAATAAACAGTTGCAGTGAGGAAGTTGTAGCAGGAGCCATTACATGGTGTGAAGGAGAAAATACTTAGCTAAATTAATTCCAAGATAGAGTAAGGTTGGTGTTTCACAGGGCAAGGGGAGCCATCTCTGATGTGTTTGTCTTTTTATTTGTCCTTGCCATGAGTACAGTAAATACGCCTATTAACATAGGGTGAGACGCTTTTGCTGAAGTTGGTGCCTTGATTTACCAGTGCCTTGCCTTTAGAAGCTTGCAGAATGGCTGAAGACAAGCAAGGCAGGAAGGTTGTTCCTTTCATCCCACAGTTGTGGAGGGACTGGCAGCGAAGCCTTCTGGTAAGGTCCTCACGGTCATGCAGACAGTCTACTGCAGAAACAGGAACTGAGAACAAGCTGTGAATCCCTAACTACTGTACATCTGTACATCCTTTTGATGCAGAGTCAAACCTTCCTCCTACAAAACCCCACAGAGGGCAGCGTAACTATGCATGGGCAAATGAGAGAGACATTGCCTGTTCTTTTTTCAGTCACATCAGATTTCCCTGAAATATGTTTTATCTAACTGCCAGACTAAGATTCTCATATCTGCAGCCAGCGTTATTCAGTCAGGGCATGGGGGTGAAAAGCTCAGCATTCAACAGAGATTCCTTGGAGTATCTTTAAGATCTTGGATCACATAAAGCAGTCCCCTCTCATTAAAAAAAAAAAAAAAAAAAAAAAAAAAAAAAGCATACAAACTTACCATTGTTGAGTGTTTCTTTAATAAAATCAGAAACAAATTTGTGACCTTGTGGCCCAGAGGTGGGAACACCATCTATAAACTTGCCCAGACATAGAAATGCATTCTGCCTGTCAGTAGGAGTTTGCCGTTGAACATATATATAAAAAAAGCTGGTGTTACATTAGGCTAACATTTTTGAAATGCCACAGCTCACTTTATATGCTGTAAACCTTGTTAATGTTGCTAACAAGAAAGTTAAAAACTCAAAGCTATAAAAATAGGAATGCCACTGCTAACTAAATAAATATACATGAGAACCAAATATTCTGATACAAGTTCTGGAATGGCCCATATGCCCAGGGAAGGAGAAAGAAAAAACCGCTAACCTACGTTGTTGCTGATGTTAGAAAAGTTCCCTACAGTCAGCAATCTCTCATTGAGTGTTTGACCTAATTTCAAGTGGTTCTTGAGAATTAAAAACCATAGCATGGACAAAGTGGCTCGTTCTTTTAGAAGACAGGGAAGGTGGCTGAGGGACTGTGCCAGCCCAGGAGACTGGACGGGCAGCGAGGGAGGGAGATTTCTTTCTGTCTGACTCCACAACAGATTGTTAACCTTTCCTCCAAAACAGGCCACCTACATACTCTGGCCTCTAGTGTTGGCTCCAGATCCAAGTTAACAGACCCAGTTTGTGCCTGTTGTACACAATCTGGGATGTACAGTGAATCTTTTCTGCAGCCTGGACTCTGTAGAGGTTCAAGGGCTGGAACTTCCAGGGATTACTTTTGGCAAGTTTATACTCAAACTGCGTATATTTGGAGTTGCTTATCAATGCAGCTTTTTGAATCTGTGATACAACAGCTGAGATCTACTCCTCATGTTGGGCCTGCTGAAAGCAGTTTCACATAGGTTCAGTGACCTACCCACCACTGGCAATTCATTTTGTGTCTTCTAGTCCTTCCTTTTTGAAAAGCAACCTTTTTCTTTTTCTAATGTATTTCCTCCAGGAAATTATGAGTAAGAGACCTTTAAAGATATTTACTTACATGATGGGCCTTTGTTTACAGATTTTGGCAACACAAAAGAATACCTGACTTATGTTTATGTATAAAAATCTAGTTGGAAATATACAGTGAAGACAAATGGGAGAGAGAGAAAGAGGGAGACAATGAAAGAAAGAGGTGTTACTTCCACCTTCCTGTGAACACAAGGTATGCTTTTTTCTAAGAACATATTCTGTACCACCTTTTTACCCCATTGTGTGTGTAGTTCAATGTAATGTCAAACAGATATAAAGCAAACTCATATTTATTTACGAATTTGTCTTCTGGTGCCAACACAAATTTTGTTTATAGAAGTCCTATGAACAGTAGATCAGCTTTAAAGAGAGTCAAACTGTGCACCTGATAGCATAACCCCACAAACACATCCTCTTTCTCCCCATGAAGATTTATAGAAATAGAAACAACTTGTTGAGACGGAGTGTCTAAATAGGTCTTGATTGTTCTAACCAGCTCCACCTGAGGCCAATAACAACACCCGAGAGCCCCCCCATCTGAACACCCTCTCCCCGTTAGCCTGGGGATGTATTTAATACAGGCTTTGGTAAGTTACCCTTGCAGAAATTCTGCTGAAGCTGTATGTCTCTCTGGTCCTGAAACTGGAGTTATGTTGCTGAGAAACCCTCAGACCTCTTTTGAAGAGATAGGTTTCTTGTTACTCTGCCTTGCACTAGAAGGTTTCCAAAAAGTAATGAATGTATGAAGCAACTGATAGGGCCCTAGAATTGGGATCTAGAATTGGGAAGGCATACATTAAAAGGAGGCTGGTTTGTGAGGCAACCTCTTTCTGCCTACTATCTTGGCATACCTTAAAACTTTAAGTAAGACTGACACAAAGTTCACTCTTTGCTCTATGGATTTCCTTGTCCTTAATTAAATGGAGCAAAATACCTATGTGGAAACAGGAGTGTCATGCTGCGGATCTGCTACATGCAAATGTATTCATCCATCTGCTGTCTGAGTGGCAGAAATGCTGGGGCAGGGTATGTTAAAATAAAAAACTGTTTAAGATATCCCAAGACTCATTTCTCCCTTTGATGTGATGAAAATTATGGATGTCAGAAAGGTGTTTGGAATGAGAAGCATTTGTAAGCTTCGTCATATGCTGTGATGGTGTCCATAGCTGTAAATAATGTTGCTGGCAGTGCTTGTTGTGCAGCTCTGTAGTTACCATAGGCATGAGAACAAGATGTGTCACCGGCAGGCTGCTGTGCGCATTTGTAGAGTGCTAACAGAAGCACGTGGACATAGCAGTTAGAAATCAAATTTGTTTCTTGGGTTTCTCTGTGTGCTGCTGTGCTTGAAACCATCTCCATATGCGCAAGGCTTGGGAAAGCTAAGTTAAAGCTTCATGGGGTTTTGGTTTCTTCTGAACAAATTTGTTTACTTTTCCTTTCTGACATTGGAAAGACCATCTCTGGGATGGTTAGAATCCAGTGAGGGCTGAGAATTGCTTCACAAAAAGGCCAGCTTTGGGGGAAAAGTTTCCATCAGAGTCCAAGTCTAAAAGGATTGCTAGGACTATGTATGAATTCTGAGAATACATATACACGTGTGCCTGCAGTGTGAGGGCAATTATTTCTATCTAGGTTATATCTTGATTATACAAAATGCTCACTTGATATCAAGTCTTGGAAAGAGTTCAGCTTTCAGCATCTTCCAGGGGATTATAAGAGGTAGCTCAATGATTATAAGAGATAAGAGGTAGCTCAATGACTTGTGGAGTAAAGGCCTTGTTGGCTGTTACATTTTCAGGTTCTCAAGTGTCAGTAACATAGTCTTCATCTGGGCTGACTCTGTGACGTGGCAGTGCTTGGATTCTTCTCTGTCTTCAGCAGCTCTCTTTTTCCCACATGTTCCTTACATTTTTTTTCTATTTTTCTCCTTCCCTCTGTGGTGAGGTCTAGCAATTTACCTGTCCTGTGTTGGGATATTTTTGTTTTTCTCCCTCATATGGATCACTTTCATCCAGACTGTGCTGTTTGCCACACTGTGCTGTTTTAGTTCAGGCATATGAAGCCTCCCATCAGGGAGGTTACAGACCCAACAGCGTTCCGGCAGAACTGAAGAAAAGAGTCGTTTGGGTTTTGAAGAGGATTTGCCACTAGGTCTTAGCTATGATTAAGAAAATGATAATAATAAATACTCTTTATGTACATAGCCACGTTTCCTGCTCAGCTTTTGATTTTTGTAGCCTCCTATAGGTCAGAAATGAGGAATGGTTGGAGGACAGCATGAAGCAGTGTGTAGAGATCCATGCTCATGTTATCGTGCCAAAAGAGTACGTTATAAAACCTCTGTGCATTTATTTAACTGTTCTTCTGCAATAGCAGAAAAAAAATGCTTACAGACACTATCCTTCTTATCAAGAAAAAAGAAAACTCCTTCAGGGCTGTGGTGAAGCCTAAACATTTACAGAAGATGGTTCTCTTTGTACATATAGATTATGTGCATGATCAACAAGCTGTATGTGATTAAATTGATTAATGACTGAGATTAATAATCTAAGTGGTAAGAGGGGGATGGTATATTAGGAGTATATTCTTGAGGAATGAGGAGGATAGGTAGTCCAAAAGAGTAACACATTTGTTTACTGTATGGCTAATAAAAAAAAAACCTACAAACAACAAAAAAGCAGTTTTGTTTAACCCTTTTGAATTTCAATCAAATTTTATGAAACTGTTCTATTGGAAACAGCTACTCAGTTATCTACAAGATTCAATATATTATGCTCACAGGAGAAAAATTGGTGTGATTTTTAGCAAGAATATTTAATACTCAAGGGCTGCTGATTACAATTTGGTGAGAAGCTTTCTCACTTATCCCCTCCTGAATCTCAGTCCTAACTGCAGTTTTCTTCAAGCTATGTTTCCAGGATAACATTCGGAGATACTGATTTTGTTGGAAGACCACACTCAAAATTGCACTGAAATTGGATGCTGTGTGAGAACCATCATAATCAGGACTTCACCACTGAAGCCTAGGAAAAGTTTTACAGAGGGTCATGTTGCGTCTTGTCTTGGGTTTTCAAAAATAAAAAATCTACTTATATATGAATTTCAAATCAAAGAACAAACATTCTGTGCTTTGATTTAAAGCTCTTACATTTTTCTCTTCACCTCAAACATGGACCGTGTACAGCATTCTCATTTGAATGTACACCAGCATTAGTCCTGGGAAAGACATTTTCTTAAGCAATCAAATAGGCTCTCTGTTCATGCTCCTAGATTTCTGACGTAAGAAACCAGATGAGACATGGTGAACTGTTGAATTGTTGTCATTGTAAGACCTCCCAGGAGAGGAGCCAAAGCAAGAAGTGAGACCTGAGCTTTCCAGTGGTACATGCTGCTGTAGAGAGTCTCTTCATCTAAGTTCCCTCTCTTCTTTGCCCCAGGAGTTTTCCAGTTGGGTTAGGTAGTACCAAGTATTTCTGCATGTATGGGTTTTATCTCTGTTGTTTTTGCCTATTCAGGCTGCAGTGCTGGTGTAAATCTTTTATGGTAGAATGTCTGCTATTAAATATCAAAGGGAAAAGATCTAGGGAAAGAGGAAAAAGAGAGGAAATGAAGAATTTTTCTGGTTGTTTTGTGTCTCAGAAACATTGAAATCACTCAGTAATTTTGCTTTTTAGGTAAATATCAATCTAATTCCAGATGTAAGTCAGTTTGCAAGCAGATTTGATGCAGATTTGGGCTGTTCTTCTGCATTGCAAGAGAGCCTGTGAAATTTTTTTGGTTATAAAGCCAAGGTGCTTCATTTCATTTGGAAATTCTGAATGTTCTCCAGGTGTTACAGTCTTGAGTAACAATCCCATTAACTGCTAGTTTATAGTGCTCATTAGCCTGGAGGTAGCAGGGGAAAGGGCAGAGTCTGTGACTGTCCCTGTAGCTGAGCAGAAATTTTTGATGTATGGATCAGCCATGGTTTGGGTTCTACTCAGCCCTTGTAACACTGCAGTCTCTGGGCTGCTATTTTTTACCATATAAATAATACATATGAATGATGCCCAGATCCTTTCTGGAATATTTTACAAACATCAATCAAAATTTACAGA
Organism: Alectura lathami; assembly: GCA_013399715.1. Taxonomy (NCBI): domain Eukaryota; kingdom Metazoa; phylum Chordata; class Aves; order Galliformes; family Megapodiidae; genus Alectura; species Alectura lathami. Next base: position 319,822 of record VXAV01004866.1, on the reverse strand, counting down.
TGTGAGCCACACTGAAGGTGCTTATCCAAGCAATGAATAAATTATTATTCTGGAATCTCCAGAAACTGGAGATGACCAGCAAAACAATATGAACAGCTCTCCTAGTTAGGGTTCATCTGCTTCTGTGGCTTTCTTCTGTATCAAGTTCATGGAATTTGGTATCTTCACAGCATGCTGTGGGTGGTAGATAGAAAACAGTAGTTAATGCTTAACCAAGCTATTTTTCTCATCTTGCGAATGTTAAGTTACTGAAATCCAATGATATGTTTATGTTAGCAGCAATATATATTTGTATGTGAATGTGTAGAGACATTGTGTTCAGCAGAAGGGCTGTTTTGGTAGAAGGAGAGGAAAGTCTACTCTTTATGCCTCTGGCAAGCTTCCATAACTGGCTCACCCTGACTGGATAAGATTTGTTATTTGTAGAGTGGTGGCTGCCTGGAGAAATGCTGTAGCAGCAAGCTTAGCCTGTGTGTCTAGCAGCAGCCTTTATTAATTGCAGCAGTGGGTGGAAAATGCATTAGCCTCATATATTACTACTGGGGGGTTGACAGCATCCATTCTCACAGGATTTCTATGTGCTCCATGTTCCTATATGGAATTCTCTTCATCCTCTTCTTTTTCATTTTTTTTTTTTGTCTTGAGAATGGCCTGTGGCACCCTCCTGCATCTTTCCTTGGTAAAGGTAGGGGCTGGAAGAACCCTGCTACCAGCTTAAGGTCCTTCATGGTGCCACGAACTGGGAAGGAGGTTGTTAGAGAGCAGTCATTTAGCGGCTGACCTTTTGTCTTGTTTCGTGAATGAAGAAGGAAAGAGGAGAAAATTAGAGTTACTAGTAAAAGGAAAATAACACTGTTCTCCATAGAACTTTCACAGAAGTTCCTACTGTCCTCCATCTTGCATTCCACTGAGATATCTGGAACCCTCCCTCTGTTTCAATACTGCCTGAGCGTTCTACAGAAGTGTCTGCTCACTGAAGATGCATCAAAACCTACCAGTGCCTTTTTTACAGAGTTGCCTATGTCTGTCTTCAGCAGAAATGTTGGCAGTAACGTGTGCTAACGCTTTCCTGGGGGCTGCCAATATGAGTGTGCAGCTGATATTACAATGGGCAGGGAGAAGTGGCAGAAAGAATAATTTAAAGCAATAATTCTGGCAGCCCCAACTGGCTGTGTCACGAAGTCTGCCACTCCAGCACAGCTCATCTGAGTGGATGGGAACCAGCCCTGGAATAGCAAAGCTCAGCACTAACTTCCCCAGGGAAAAGTTATGCTGTGTACCTGTGAGGCATTCCTATAACATTGCTCTGTGCGTAGTGCATTCTCCTGCTGTCTGGTGCTAATAGTAACAGGGAAATATTGACTTAGATGTGCTGCGGGTAAGATCACACCCTACTGTTTGTGAGGGCAAAAACGTCCTCTGCACTGTGCAAGCCTACAAGTCGGGTATTTTGGGAAGTGTACCTGAGCCTGTATTGCCTTTGAGGACAAGAGTGTATATATTTCTTCGTTATCTCTGAAAGCACCCAGGGAAAGAACCACAAGCCACAAAACATGCAAAGCTGAAGAAACTTGGCCTCTCTTTTTGGCCACTCTTAAGTGTGTCATGGACTTCTGACAGCCAGCATTCTTCTGCAAGTGTAGATGGGGTTTGTCCTTGTGAGGGACAAATCTCAAATTACGTCTACACACAACCTAAAAGGCCTCCAGATTTTCTTACTTTGGGGAAGAAACTCTATGGGAGCTTTAAGATCCTGTGTTTTGGGAGAGAACTTCAAAATGAATTTTGAATCTTGCAGATCTGTCCTGTGAGGGCTCTGATACATGGGGTGGTGAGTGGCAGTAAACCTTCAGATTAAATACATGTGAAATATGCTTAACTTCAAAACAAATCCTTCTACTTCAGATATTGGACTCTGATAAGAACAGATATACAACACTCGTGAAGAAACCCCAAGTTCATTTCAGCAAACATTTGGGGTGGTTTACAATACATTAATTTGTAGTTTGAGCCCCCAGGTAATGTTTAACACTTCTGCTTCCAGTGGTGCCATGTGCCATTTTTAACAAAAGAAATTTGACTCGTATCTTCAGAGGCTTATTCAGGAATTTGGTGAAGAGAAACCTCTGCAGCGTTACTCACTTTGTTTTATGAGTGTATGAGATGACCTGTGTGTCTTCATGCAGGCTGCTTACAGCATGACCATGAAGATAAATGGAACATGGCTAAAGCTGTTGAATTCCAGTATTCCCTCATCACACAGTAAGTCATGAACTCCACTGAACAAAATAAGTTGGAAAGAAATGTGATCTAAAGTGCATCCCTTCTAATAAGGGCAGATCATAATTTCAAGAAATATTGTCCATTATGAGTTTTTATGGAACTGCCTCTGTTCATGAAAACTGAACTGAAATTTTGAATCTTTCTACAAATACTAACTGAAACAAAATGTCACTTTTTTAATCTTTTTGTTTCAGATAAGTAAAAATCTTACTTCATTTCAGTTCAGAATTAATGTACATGAAAAAAGACTAACAATGAAAAACTCTCCTCTGAACTTATATATTTTAGCATCTGTCTCCTCCACTTCTGAGAGAGGAAATTCTGTAAACCAAATATGAACACAGGAAAGGGAGGTACTGGCAAACTTGCTGTGCCAAAGGAAAACACACAAGGTAAAATATAGCATCATCCAAAGATTCCCCTCAGTTACATCTTCACTGAAAGCCACAGCTCTTGTCCAGATCACAGCAGCTTAACGCAATGCAGAACACTTTTACCAAAGAGTAGGAATTACCAAGAGCTTTTACAGATGAGCATTTAAAAAACTGCTAATATGAAATTCTGTCTTTGTATCAAACCATCAATGGGTGGAGTGTTTCCTTTGCATTTTCACAGATGAAGTATTTGTTTCTTACAGTGACTCACTCAGAGATAAGCATTTCAAGAACTGAGCCAAGGTGGAAGAATTTGTTCTGCCTTTTCTAATTCATCTGCTGAACATGTTTATTTCAACTTATCCACTGCACAGCATTTACTTTATTACTACATTCTGCTTTTTTTGTTGTTGTTGTTTTCTGTTGTTGTTTGGTTGTTTTGTGGGATTTTTTTGCAGCTCAGCCCTGGCAAGTGATTAAAAGTTTTAAGTGACATCTTGTGCCCTGTTAAGTTGCTAAGTCCTACAATAGCATCTGGAAGTGATATCTTGTCTTTAGGTGGATTCTTGAAGAAAATTTAACTGTATTTCCCCTATTATCTTCCTTTCCAGTCTTCCCTCCTTCAAGAGCTGACTGGGAAAAATAAAGACAAGGTATGAGACAATAGGTATAAAGTCTGTGTACATATAAATCTAAGTTACTGCATATAAAAGGAAGAAAAACAAAATCAGAGCAGCAGTGGGAGTTAGGTGATGGGGAATCTGGAAGGGTCTTGTTCCATCTTGCATTTGAAGCATATAACGAGAAAATTGCAGTTGATGGAAATCGTGATATGGGTGATGAAAAGCAGTGATGTACAGCTCTGCTCTAGGGCTGAGAAGTGAAAAGCTAGTGAATAATTTTGCTGCCTTCGAAAGGCATTAACTTCGTTAACATCCTACAGACAAAGCCTTATAGCACGGTCAACCTATAGACCAGAGCTTCAAAAGGAGTTAATGTTGTACAAAAGTTAATGTATCAAAATAACACTATCACGTTTATACTTATATAAGAGCTAGTCTTTAAAGTTTGTCAGAATGCTTTGCATGGGTTGGGATAATGATTTCTGCAAGACTGGTACAGCCTAGCTGGGAGAAACAGTGTTTCTCATGTAAGTTTTGTTGCTAGAGTTTATGCAGCTGAAAATGTCTGGAGAAATTTTTGATTTAGGTAGCTATATTTGGTTATTTGGGCTGGTTAAGAAAAGAGTTAATTCACATTCTCTTCTTAATATACAGTAAATAGTATATTGTATGCATGCAAAGGTAGAACAGCTGACATGGCTGGAAGCCTTTTGGATACCACCTCTGCAATTGCAGTAAGGATTTATATCTAACCCCCTACATCTGAAACAGAAAACAAATGCCTTCATAGCAGGACGAGGGGTGGCAACTTTCTTGTCATGATGGAGGAAGCTGGGGTGTAGCAGTGTTTGAGTATCTTCTTATGCTGTTGCAGGGAACAGTGCCAGGTTGTTCTGACTTCTCACTTGATCTCAACTGCTCTTCCACCTTATGACCTGCTTTGTCCTTACTACAGGGATAGTAAAATCCCAAAACATGCAGACCCCTGTATTAGCATAGTCAAGCTCCATGTAAAAAAAAAAAAAAAATCACAGTAAATCAACCTCACTGCAGCCAAACCACATGTGAAAGCAAGCTGTGAAACAGACTCGACACTGCCAAACCACATGTAAAAGCATGCTGAAAACCACCCTCCGCATAGCCAAATTATGTATAAATGGGTGATGAACAACAGTCAAGGGCTGCGTGTTTATTGGAACACCTCAGGGCTGTGGAGAATCTCTCACACCACTCACCTTCTCTCTCACCTAATGCCCAAGCAATGCCATCCAAGAAGGCACTGTATAGACCCACTCCCAAGCCTGGATTTACCAGGTAGGAAAAGTGGTACCAGCAGGAATAAATATAGCACAGTGATTCTGAGATCAGCCTGCTCCATATTTGAAAGTAAAAAGTAAAGCAAAAGAATCAAGCCTGGAAAGAACAGAGGGATAATTGTTTTTGTCTCATTTGGATAGAACCAAGATTGAGTTATTCCCTCTAGCACATCCTGTTAACCCTTCTGACTGCAGAGAGAGAATCAGTCCATAAAGGGACAGAAAGAAACATCTAGCTTTTGTCATTTACCTTTCCAGCTAGAAATGAGTGAGCTACAAATAGGATTCCCATTTTCAACTTCAAAAAGGCATCTTAGAGTGTTTTATTAGAAGAGAGGGAAAATTGTAAGAGCTGAGCTACCAGTTCACTGATGCTTCACAACCTGAAACACAGAGAACTTTTGAAGGGCTTTGTGACACATTTCTTATGTTGTCATTGCAGGTGTTTTTTTTTTTTTTTTCGTGAAACTGTGTTTTGGGGTTTTACAGCCTTTTCCTTGCAGTAGGTCTCAAAGCACCTCATAAAGGAGCTCGGTGTCATTATCTCCTTTGTACAGCCACAGAAGTTGTAATGGAGATGTGAAGAGACATGCCCAATGTTGTGCAGGAGGTCAATGGCAGACCTCAGCACGGAACCTGCATCCTCTGAGCCCACATTTCTAGCTTTCAAATATTCTTTTTAGTTATCCAAAGAGGGTCTGTGTCAGAAAAGGCTGCTCACAGAAGCTGGTAGAAATGCATTTAAGGGTGTGCTCAACCAGCGAGAGTTAGTTTGGCTTTCCTCTTGTACTGTTTTGTTTGAACATGTTGTTGTTTAATATGCCATTAGGGAGTTTGGGAACTGACTTCTGCGGGATAATCCAGGGTTCCTGGCCTTTGACACGCAGTGTGCATGTTAAAATCAGGGGACACATCATCCCCAGGTGCGAAGCAGAAGTGCTTGACTGGCTTAGGGTGCAGAAATTTCAGTATGTACTAGCTGAGGACTTAGTGAGGGGACCAAACTCACATTCAGTGTAAAGGGGGCATTAATCTGTTAAAATCCTGTTTTATATTTAGCAAATTAACTAATAGATTTCTCTTTATCCATTTCCAGCTGAGCAGTCTGCCAGGATGTCAGTACCATAACCTATCTACATATTTTGCTGAGTTCTCTAAATGCAACGTTAGACAGCTCATTTTTCTGTTACTCATTCCAGGCCCATCTCTGCAGCCACGCCTGACTGGACACTGCCAGCAAGTAGAGAAGTGTGGAGCTGGGCTGGTACAGACTAATACAGGGTTAAGGCAAGGTGGATGGTTTTTCACCCACTGCACAGCTGATACTTACCCCACTCCAGTCACAAATGCTTGCTATTGCCAGGTGAGAAGAGTGGTCAAGAGCAAGATTTTAGGCATGTTTTGCTATGGAAAAAGGCCCCAGGTTCAGGCCTGCAAACAACTGACAGGATAATTCTGCCCTTATGTTCCCAGGTTATACTATTCAGCTCAGTAAGTCCTTCTTTCACTCCTTAGTGCGCTGACAAAAACAGCAGCGACCATGCCAGTGTTACCTGGGTGTCTCCCCCAGGGCAACGCCAGCCCAGGTGGAGAGGAGGATGTGAGCATGATGGAGTCAGCTCTCCACACTGCCTCTCTCCTCTTGGGAAAGACCCAAGCACCTCATTGTAACTGGGAGGAGCTGACATTTCAAAGCAGAACAGAAACTCCCTGCAGTACGTTAAAAAGCTCAGTATTGTCTCTAAGAAGCATCAGCAAGTGTATTTAAGATTAATGTGTGACATACTCAGCTCATACAAAGTATTTTCACAGGACTACACTGATGATAGTAAAAATGCTCAAAGCAGTATGTGGAAATAAACTAGCTCCACATCTTAAAAGTGATCTTGTAGAGCCCAGTGAACAATCGCAGAACAGAAATGAGTCTGCCTGGAGGGGAAGATATAGAGAAGGGCAAGAAGTGAGGGAGGGGAACCACTGCTATACAGCATGGAGATCCAGAGTAAAATCCTGAATACCAATTTTGTTGATGATTTGCATTTTTTAAATAATCTGGAGAGCAAAGATGAATGAATATACTTACATGAAATGTTTGTTTTTTCATCGGATATGCATTTATATTCTGTTCATTGTTTTTATTCTGTTTTGCTGCTCTCTCTTATATCCATCTGTATGCTTTTACATCTCATTATCTGATGTACTTTAACAAAATATGTGAACTTGGGAACAAAAAGCCAAACAAAGCCCACATTTGTTCATGCCAAATCTTATCTTTTAAAGATAGAAGGTTAATCATGTACACAGCCACAGTGTGTTTAAAAATAGTCCTTCTGTCTCTGTGAGAATTATAATTGGCCTTTAACTAGCTCCACCACCACCAAATCAACATGTATATGTGTATTCTTCTACTTTACAAACCTAGAGGCTCTGCAGATCATGGGGCAGATTCATATGTCCCAGAATGCCTGTCACTTCAATACTCCATCAAACTGCTGTGAATATAATTATTTTTTCCCACTTGGAATTCAGTGGGAAAATCTTTCCTGGATTCCAGCAAACACCCCAAGCCAGGGACTGATTTGGAAAGGTCAGACTGAAAGCATCTCTCCACACTTACTTAGAGCAAGGCACGGCTCAAACCCTGCTTTGTGCAGCTGTCAAAAGACTGAAGTGGGAAGTTAGTTCAGCAGCAAAGACAGAGAGATTGATCAACTAGAAATATATCCATTGGAACTTCGGAGCTGAGGTGTCTCAGGATCCTTCTCTCCAGGCTTTTCAGCAACCATCCCTGCCAGAAATACAACAAACACCCATTCTTTTCTTAGCCCCTTCGGTATCTAGGAAGACTCTGTTTGACAGCTCCAGTTTCTGGATTCCTGCCACAGCAGCCCACTTCTGCTTGTGTCCTTTTGAGATAGGAGTCAGTGGGGGCAGGACCTGTTAAATGCACAGGCACGAGGAGAAATGCATTCAGAAAGGCTTTCTCTTCAGTGGAAGTAGGGAAAGAAAATTTAATTGAACTACTTTACCCCTCTCAGGAAGCCAGGAGCGAAAACACATGAGGATTACTTAGGACTTTTAGAGCCTGATAATTTGGGAGTTCAGAGCCACTGCATCTGTAAAAGAGCAAGGCCACTTCTATCATGCCCTGTTTGCCTTGAACAGTCTCAGGAATTAAGCCTGTGCCCTCACCCAAACCTTCCATTGTGGGAATGTTATCTAAAAGAGAAGGGACGCAGCCTGAGCGTCTCTTCTTGGGCAAGAGTCATAGAGCGAGCGCAGGGGAAATCATGTCTCCTTATGTGTGAGCTGAAAAGATGAGGTGGGAATGAAAAAAATAGGAAAATTCATTAAAAACCTGCTTGCAGACAATTTTCTCACTAGCTACAGGAGGCTAACTAAATGAGAGAAATTTCCAGTTCCCACCTGGCCCCTCTTAAAAGCTTCAAGTGCTGGCATAATTCAGCTCTCTATTTAGATTAGAGGAGAGGGTCACTGAATTTGTTCCTCTCTAACCAGGCACAAGAACAGAACAAGTACAAAAACAGTCCGTAAGGGGCTTCTTCCCCAGTTTAAAATAATCCTAACCTCATCAGTGACCTTGATACAGAGAATTTCTTTCACCTTAAGCCCTCCAGTTTCTCAGCCAGTCATTAATCCTTAGGATGTGCCCTTTGCCTTCGTCCTTATTGGGCAATCCAACCTATTTCTTGTCTGCCTTTGGGGCAGATAACCACAAAACATTAGCTCTTAGGAAAACAGGATGAATTAACTTCCAGAAGGAAAGATACTGAAGTTAAAAAGCAGTGCTTACGTAAAGCATTGCCTCTCATTATCCTTGCTTCTTTTTAAGTCATTTCTGTTGTTTCATACAGAACAATCATATTTCCAGAAATACTGAATGACCCCATTCTTATTCTTGACTGGTTTTATTTCTGAGTCTCTAGCTTTTATTCTGGTTGCTCCTGAAAACAATTGAACCCCGGACTGTCACCCACTTGTAGATTGCTTTATTTCATGTGTCTTACCAACATGTTCTGGAAAGATCATCGCTGGACCCACGAGAGATAAGGGAAGGCTTGAAAGTGGTACTTCATTGTGGTATTTTTATATTTTTATAGTATTCCCCAAGGGTGTGTTCGCAGCAGTTGGGGGGGGGAGTAATAAAGAAATGTATATCAATCAAAGCAGCTAATCAGAACAAAATGCTGATTTCTGTCTCCTGTTTTGTTTCTTTTTGGATGAAGTATAGCTGCTGATATGTATGCTGGTCTTCTAATCCTTTAATGGGGGCATAGGCTTTTGAAGACTCCCTCTCAGAGGTGCTATTACCAAATATATGCTTCTAATTTAACTTCTCATGCCATATTACAGTAGCCTGAAGCAATTGTAGGTGTTGGGTTTGTGAGAAAAGCCCAGTGTTGATGTTTATCAGATGACCTTTTAAAGGGTAATGTGAGGGTTATCCATTGGCATGATTAAGACCATGTGTAGATCACTTTTCCCAGGCATTTTGAAGTGCTTTTCAAAATCCCATCTATTTTTACCCAAATTCAGTCAGGTACCTTTCGTCTCTGGTATGTTTATGGGCATTACAAAATGAGACCGAAATGAAGTGTTTGTTCTTTTGGAATAATTTCTATTGAAAAGTCAAAAAAGCTTGAATGCATAGATATACGTGTCAACACATTGCTATACAGATATCAGTACACTTCCACTTCTTTTTTATTTTTGGTCATTCCAGATGTATACAGATGTTCATCCTTTTTCTCCTTCTCTCTGTTGTCCCTCGTTAATAGCTTTTCTTAACCTTACAGAAAGGAAGGGAATTTTCCCTGTGAAATTCAGATTTTAGTGCTGAATTTAGGCAGCACAACCCAACGCTTGGTTCAGCTAAGCAGTCCTTCTGCTCAGTCTCAGGTCCTTTGTCAGAGAATAACATAAGGTTTTGTGCTGAGTGTTGAGGCAATGATATTGCAGTGACGTATTTCTCTGCAGCTGCTGGAATCTGGGGCTTTGGTTGAATCCATTTGCCCTGTTGCAGAAGAGAAGGGCAGAAGGTGGACCCTTCAGAATCGTATCATTAATTCTCATGGTACAGTATGTGATATTTTGAGGTTTTTGTGCCCCAAAGTTGACGTTCATTATCGGGAAAACTTAACCACTCCGTTAGTGCTGAGGCAGGTTTAGGAGGTACAAGGAAGCATGAAGTGAAGAAATGTGAGCCCGAGGGTTATGTATATGCTGCCGTCACAAGGAAACCAAGGAAGGAGTAGTGTGTGGTACAACAAAAAGTACTACTAGTGCAGGAAAGATTTTCTTTCCTGCTGAGTTACTTAAGAATTTTTTTTCTAATTATCAGATACTTTTTGAAGCTGTAGTCAGACTAAGCACTGTACTCAACATGAAGATACAGGCCCAGCATTTCAGTGTGTAGCAAAAATATCAAAATGGGGGGAGCTCATGGCTAGCCTCCACTTGAAATGCTATGAACAAGCAATGGTTTTAACATAAAACATGAAGCACTTGGTTTCCCTGGCGTTAGGATGCCTCTGTCAGGGCTCTAAGGGTACTAACAGGCTGCAGTGATCCTGCTCAGCCCCTTCAGGGCTCAACCCTCCCTGCACACAGCCCAGGGCCCCATTTTTGCCCAGGACCATCAGTCCGCCCTCTCGTAAACAAGTGCTATTTCCTTACTGGCAAGTGTGAGGCTCAGGATACAGAGGATTCATTCACAAAGTTCTGTACATCAGCCAGTGCACTAGTTGCTCTGACAAGTCCTGAGCATGGCAAATGCAAAATAATGACCTTTTTACCTTTCTTTCCTTGTGGGATAAGGCAAGTGGCACAGCTGGTGCATCTCGCAGGCTGAGAACATGCGCGTGAGCAGTCACCATTATGCAGCAACATGAATTTACATGATAAACCATAGGAATTTGATTATCAGGCAGAGCTTTTCATTGACTTGTACTAGAGAGATGAAATGCTGCCCCCGATGCAGTCAGTGGCAAAGCTCCGTTTGGCTTTTCCACAGGCAACATCTCACCCTTCTGCTTTGTGCCCTCAGAGCTGGCAAGCCTGGTGCAGGGGATGCAGTGAGTGGCTTGCCTCTTCTAGAGGAACAGGGAGCTTTGAGATTTTTGGGGGACTTTGTGGCTGTGCAATATCCACAGAGGCCAGCAGTCAGGTTTTGCATTTTCTGCTGCAGTCATAATAGCTCCTTATCCTCAAAAGCATTATGCAGGGCAGGGTTGTGCTGGGCAGCATTTGTAGATCTGGATTATGTTCAAATTGCATGGGAATGGCTAGTCCATAAATGCTGGTAATAACTGCCATGAATAATGCTATCTAGCCAGTTGTACTGCTCTCCCTACTTTTGTTCTCCAGTACCTTGCAAAAACAATCAACATCAAATTTAGTGCAGATTTAGCAAGAGGATTTGGACTTCTTAATGTGAAAGACAGCTTTGAAAAACTCAATCTTAGCAAACAACAGCTAATAATAATGATAACAATAATAAAGATAAGCTGATTCATGTTTCCCCACCCAAAATATTTGTATAATGAATTAGTTAATTGTATTTTATCTGCTTCTGAGGGTGGATTGCTAGTCTTCACGTTGCAGCAGACCTGGGGAGCTCTTGTGCAGTCTGATGCCAAGAATATGTGTTGTTTCATATTCTGTTATTTGCTTTGAGTTTAAGGTGATGAGAGGAAATTCCCCTGCAATCAGCTATAAGTGGTTTCACAGCAAGCTAAGTCTTTTCAGTGCTTGAACATCTCCCATTAAAGGAGGGGAAAAAAGTCCCTTTATCTGCTTTTTGTAGTTCAGTCATTTACCATGTATCTGGATAGAAACCTTAAAAAAGGAAAATCTAACAGCCCAAACATTAGAGCATACAAAAATTAATTCCTGTGTCATTTTATCTGCCTAATTGGGCCTAAAAATAGCCTGTGGGAAGGAGGACCAGAAGCCTTGAGTGTCTGAGGCAATTTGTATCAATTATTTCCCAATGTACCAGTCACAAGTGAAAGCTCTTGCCTGAGTGCCTCCATTAGCCAGGTGTCAGAGCTCTCTGTTTTCATTTCAGGCTTTTTGCTGGGAACAGGGTGTGTGCGGGCTGAAAAGCACTGAGGAGGAACCGAGGCCATGGCTGATCCAGGAGGGTGCCCAGAGCAGCTCTGCAAACGAGGTTAGTGCCTTTGCTTCTCTGTCATCACCAGTCCCTGCGAGCAATCACCACCCACCAACAGTTCCTCAAGATAAGACCGAGCCAGCTGGGAGAAGAAAGCCTTTGATATTTCCCTGCCTCACTGAGTAAGTGTGCTATAACAATAATACTTTGAACTTTTACAGCACCTTCTCATACCAGGGTCTGAGTGCTCTACAAACATTCATTCCCTAAGCCTCATACCATCTATCTGAGGAAATTATTCTTTATTGTACTCCTTTTATAGACCAGATCCTCCAAAGAGCTCAGTACCCATTTTGTCTTCGGTAGAGAACTTACTTTCTTTGCACAAAGTAACTGGTAGTATCTAGGCTTTAGACACACGCTGTTGCTTTAGATACATGCCCAACATTGGTAAGGTCTGCACAACCCCTGCCCCAAATGTTGATGTCCTGGACTTCTGCTGGTGTGCCCCTAGAAAGCTGAAACTCTTGCAAACTTCTTGCCTCCTGTTTATAGCCCACAGGGACCTTCATGAGCTCCTGATGAGAATTTTGCTGAACAAAGCAAAGCTTTGTTGAAACGGCACTGATCTTTCTGTTGTTTGTAGCCGTATTGTTGGCTACTGTTGAATGCTGCATGAAAAGTAGGTGTGTTTGTTTTGTTCATCATCAGAACTATTTTCTGTGATGCTATTGTATTTGGTAACGGAGCAAGAATATACTTGTCACAGTTACATACAAGCACACAATAGATAATTTAAAGAGAGAGATGCTACATCCCATATAGGCATTTTATTTTGATTTGTAAAGCGTGCAACAGGATTCATCTTTGATTTTCATCTTCTGTCTGCTTTCTCAGTGACTGAATACAGTCAAGGCCAGGTCTGGAGTTGATCTCTCTCTATGGAAAGTTGATTTTAGACTAGTGCCAAATGTCAGTGAAGACTCATAGTTAAGGTTTCCACACATAGAATAACACTGGCTCATAGGGGGGACAGACTAAGAGTGCAGTCTGCAGCCCAGAGGATAATACACATGCCTTCCAGTTACTGGTCCCTTCAGGGAGTTTACCCATTTTCATTTCAATGCAGACACCATCCGTATGGCATTCACACCCTTCCCCATAGCTGGCCAGAGCATCCAGAGAGTAGATCGTTTGAGGTGTTACATGGGGTCAGAGCATTTGAATCCTTGTCCACTAGTGTCCACTAGTACAACAACCCACTGCCTTCAGCTCTCACTTCTATTGGTGCTACTGATAATCAATTAATTCTCTTGGCGTGTTTAATTTTGGGACACTGGAACTATGTTGGTTGAGCCTGGGAAATGCAGTCATTAGCTGTTCCTGTTGCTGAAGTATGCCAAAGCCTTTGGCCATTCAGATCCCATGAATTCAAGGCATGAATTCATACGCTTGGTGCAGTGACCCTGATCTCTTAAGACTGTGAAGTAAATTTCAAACATGCAGTTGCTTGTCTGAGCCAAACTTCTAATCTTTTGAGATTTGCCCATCACATATTGTAAGTGCAAAGTGGAAAAAAAGAGGAAATGCGGAGTGATAGCCAAACTAACATTTGTCAAATATATCATCTCTTCAAGTAAGGCTGTACTAACGTGGAAAATGGGAGGTAAGATGATGACTGGCTGTTCTTCCTTTAATGTGTACTCTGGGGAAAAGAGACACACCAAAGACTGACATCAAAAAAAAAAAAAAAAAAAAAGTATTAGAACTGTTTAAACAGTCTTTGAACTGCTGGAAAGACATGCCCTCCAAATTGCTTTCTTAACTTTCCCTGTAATTCAACAGCTGCGTTTCTCACAGCTCACGTCTCAGAGTGGACCAGCGAAGGTGACTGGGCACATAAGAATAACACTGGACGGAAGGTATGTATGGAAGGTGCTAATGTTTTGCCATACCTATAGGTATGTAATCACTGAAGAGATAATCTCTAATTTTGAAAAGGCAGTCACTCATTTTAAATTTTAAAGACCGAACTTTCTGGGAGGTTCTGATCAGTTTATGGTTTAGCTTTAGGTCACAGAAAGTCCTCTTAAGACGAAAGAAACTCAACTCCTGTAATCGGCCTAGCCCCACTTCCTTGCAACTCAAACTGTGGCTGAGCATGAAGTAATCCAGTGTACATCAGTGTCCTCTAACTGAGCTGCTCTGCAGCTGACACGGAATGGTGATTGCCCTCCCTCTGGACAGCTGCTACATCAATAAGGTAACTGAAGGTGAAATGACAGAAATCAATCTGCCTCTCATCACTGAGATGAATAGAACTCTGCCGGGGAGAGAGATCGATGGAAGGGTGAGAAGATGTGTTAAGAATTAGTTAAGAGGGATTGAAGAAGGAAGTTGGTATTTCTCAGATAATTTAGAATAAACTTGGGAGTGATTTTGGATAAGTACCTCACGTGAACGGTGTTGCATACATTCTGAGTATACACACTTCCAGATCAAATGGGTTCAGGGAAGATACCTCGTGTCAGATTGAAGTGAGGCAGGTGCTTTTATGTTTTCAGAGATTTCATAAAATACAGCTTTAAAATAAGAGAAATGTATTTTTCATATAATAAACAACAGAATATTTAAGTGTACTGAAACTGAGCCACAGATCTTGCACAAATATTCTATAGATAGAAGATATTTGTGTTACTTCCTTGTGGTTAGACATACACAAGCGCATTCAAATAGCATGCATGAGAGCCATTTATAAATATTTGTTTTCCTTTTTACTACCAAATAGCATACTCCTGTATTTGTAGCCCGAATTATTTGCTAGGAACAAATAGTGTATTTTCTGTTAGAAATGAAGCGACAAGGAAATTTTTCACTCTGGACATGGTGACAAGGATATTAGTGAAGTTGTTCTAGAGCAACTAGTGTGGGCACAAGATATGGTATGGCTGTGCTGCTGGGGAGCCATTTTTTTCAGACTGAGCACCTTGCATTTTTAAAAACACAAATACGGTTTTGCTGCTTCTGGGACGTGGGCCAGCTCATTTAAATGTGGTGCTCAAGAGATGGAGGATAGGCAATTTGACACAACACCTTTTCCATCTTGCTGCCTAGCTCACTGCTGCAGTTACAGATGGCCAACATTTGTGTCTTAAACATTTATCTTGCAAAACATGGACGTTTATATAGAAAGTATTTAGTGGTGCAAAATATTTGCCTTAAATTTAAATTTTCATCTTGTTTCAATTTCTAGAAAACATTTTGAAATTTCAGATGTTGTTTTTTCTCCTTTTTGTCACCTTCCTTCTGCCTTGCACTCTGTTTCTGAATACTGGAGATGGTTGCCAAGGTTGGAGGATTCTGAGGGGAGGCTTCATTTTCTCTTTTTGCCACTGCGTAATTATTTAAATCTTTACCTATTTTGTTAGTAGACTGCATTCAGACTTCAGCATGGATTCTCAGCATCATACCACTCCTCACCATGAACTAAATACATGGCAATTAAAAATTTATATTAGGATTATCTTCCTTTTTCCTTTACCTGCTCTGTTAGTTTAGTGAAGCTTGCAGAATTACAAAATGGTTATAAAAATAGGTCAGCATATTTTAAACTTTGGACATCGGGGTTTTTCTTTCAGTCAGTGGCAGATGGGAATGATTAGCAGAACAGAAGCAGAAATGAAAAATTTTACAAATATTTTGGGCAAAAGAATGTACGTTGTCCCAATTTGAACCCCGTGAAATATAAATGGCTTCAAAATGAAACTCTTTGAAAGACTCCACTAATTATCTCTGTGCTTTGCACATGCAAGCGTAGATCAGGGTCTTGACAGGCTTTGGCTGAAGAGCAGGGTTTCAAGTTCACAAAAAAAAAACCAAGAAACCTCATCTTTTAGAGTTGGGTTACATTCCGAGTCAGACCGAACTGAGTAGCTTTCAAATTCCTGGTGAACTGGCATTTCTGAGAATGTTTTATTACGACCACAGCAGCACATGTTGCTGCTGAAATAAAGCCTGGCTCCTGGAAGCTCCAGCCTCCTAGGCCTGCAACAGCCCTCGAAGACTCAAGTTGTAACTGTTCTGCTGCTGGGTGTGTTTGAGATGTGCCGGTTTGTTTTCCGGCAGAAATCGTTGCCAGGCCTGGTGACAGCACACAGAATTCAAGACAATGTGCTCCTACAGTGGATTAAATCAGTATTTTAAAACTTAACTTTGCTTTCTCAGAAAAGGCTAATTCACTTGCCCCAGAGCAGCTGGACTTTGCTCCCGGAGGTATAGAGTAGTGAAGATATTTGTTTAAACATGGCATTGGAGTTTTGCATTAATATCCAGCTTCACTATGCTTTTTCTTTGTCATTTTGTAGCAATACAATCTCATTCTGCTCCTGCAGAGGTACTGAGAGAAAAGGGACTGATTCTGAGTGTTCTTCCAAAAGGTTTGCAGTATTAAGGAAAAACCATGCTAAGAAAAAGAGCATGTATCTGGTGGCGAGTATGTATCCCCGTCAGGTAAACCTGCAGAGAAGTGTACCAGCTGTTCATACATGCAGACTGAGATCAGGTTTTTATCAGGGTCTTACTGAGACACGTAGGGATGAAGTTTTCTGAACTGGGAGCAGCTCTAGCTAGCTGCTCTTGCATTTTGTAACATCTGAATAATTTATACTGTGTGTATAAGGTGGCTAATGGCTGCATTTGCCAGCACCCTGTAATTTGTGGCTACTACGAGCAACAGACACTTTCTTGGCCATCCATTTGGGGATCCGAAAGGCTGACGGCAGTCAGCCCCTTCCCTGCTACCCGCAGCAACCGGAGGGTGCCCGGGCTTGGCTGTGCGGGAGGAAGCGAGAACAATCGGCAGGGAAATACAACCCAAAATAACCAGCTGGCCTCCACAGAGAAAGGTCACTGCTTGAAAGCTGCTGTTTGAGAGCAGGGGGGTGAAAAAGAGTGACCAAACGAGGGAGACTCAATGCCTCCGTGGTTCCAAAGAATTCCTTTTTTTGTAAGCAAAACAATGCTGGAGAACAATGCAAATACTTGCAGTGCTTTCGAGGCAGTAGATTAATTTTTTTTCCTTATAGAAAGTAAATTGAAACTGCTTCCATAAACAATAGGCATTGGCTAGAGAAGAAAGTGTGAGCTTTTGCAGAGTTTTAAAAATAACCAAAAGTAAGGAGCATATTGGCAAAGCATTCTGTTTTCTCAGAATAGCAGGGAAAATGCAGTGCAGCCTCAGCATTTGAGGAAGAGAAAGGCGAAGAAAGCAGATTGGGAGACATACTGTGGTAAACTTTGAATATGCCAGATTTTGTTTTAGAAGCCAATGTTTGGTGATAGGTTACCTCATGATGGGAACAGTGATACGGGTTGCAGCTTTGCCAGCTCTTTCCCCAAACATTTAAAATCTTTCAAAATATTGTTCTTCAGCAGACCAGTTTATTCCAACTAGTTATACTGCCGTATACTGAGTCCAATCTAGTTCGGTGCTTAAAGCTGCCCGAACCTGAATATTCACGAATTCCAGGCAAAATCATGGCTTCCTCCTGAAACAGGGTGTATGAGCACAGCACAAATACTATAAACAAAAACAAATTCAGTAACCTCACAGCTTTAACTTCTTAATGTCATATATTTTACTTTATCTAGCACTAAAAAAATAAAAGC
This sequence comes from Alectura lathami, assembly GCA_013399715.1. Classification (NCBI taxonomy): domain Eukaryota; kingdom Metazoa; phylum Chordata; class Aves; order Galliformes; family Megapodiidae; genus Alectura; species Alectura lathami. The sequence continues at coordinate 302,424 of VXAV01004866.1, read as the reverse complement.
TCTGTTACGGGTGTTACCTAATTCCTGACCTCTCTAATTACACCAGCACGACCATTACGGCAGCTGCAGTTGTGTTGCTGCTGGAGAGGGCTCTCGTACTTGTAAAGCTCATTTGATTTTTCTGAATGAAGATAAACCCAGTATGACCCTATATACAGCAGTAAAACGCTGGCTGTGGTAAAGAGGGTTTGGTGCTTTCAAATAGCATTTTTGTTCTTTTAGTGTAGGTGAGCCTCCAGCGAGGTAATAGTCACAAAAATGTCAATGTTGCAGCCAAAAAGCCTTTATCTGATACTTGTGGAGAAATAAGAGACACCGATATTTTTGTGCTGGCTATCTGGCTTGACAAATGCAAGTTTAATTACTCCATATAGGTTTGATTTGGACGAAGTGATTGTGGGATTCTTTCTTTCCTTGTCCCATTGGAAATACAAAATTGCTGAGAAACAATTGAAGTTTATAGATATTTCAATATTAGTGTTCACCTTTCCTGTCCCTTGCTGCTGCCCATCAGCACATACATTTCAGTTTTCCTTTGGCTTTTGCATATGAAATTCTTTTGAAGTTCAGCATGACTTAGAATGAGTCTTGGGATATATGTTTTGTCTTGTAAAGTTTCCTGGCAAACTGCTAGTCTGCACCAGCTAAAGCTCCTGGCAGCTGGCCGTCTGAACCTATTCCATCCAGCCTTACTCCAAACAGGGACAACTGTAACTAGATTTTTTTTCAAAGTAAACCTCAGAGAACTAGGTAACTGAAAAGGGATTCAGAGCCTCTGAGGGCACATTATGCTCTACAACCTGAACCCTGGAACTGGTCGTGCCTGGTCTCCTTACACAGCAACCCTTAAATTCATGATCAGACCCTTTTCCCTTCAGGTCAGCACAGAGGGCTTCCCCCAGAGTACATCTCCAGGTTTTCTGTGGATGTATGCACATCTGCAGCCTTCCTCCTCGAACAGCAGCAGAGAAGCTGGGCTTTTTTGCTGTTAGCAGAAAATATGGGTAAAACTGCTCAGTCAAAATTTGTGATTCAAGTGCAGGCTTCTTTAGCAGTGTAAAGGCTTCACTCAAATCTCTCCCAGGCTGGCACAGTACTGAAGAGTGCCCAGCTGATGGGTGAATGCACACAAACCTTTGCTGAGCAGAGTGAGGATATCCACCCAGCACCAGGTAAGCACTTCTTAACAGCTTGGATGGAGCCTGGGCCAACCCCTGACACACAGGAGTGGTCCTCTCCAGCTTCACGGTGAGCCCCAGAGGCTCGTGGGATACAAGTGCATGCTCGATATAATCAGAAGGGCTAAGGATCTTGTACCTTCAAAGATACAGTGCCTCTGCTCTGACCTGAGCAAGCACAGATACAGAGTGCTGGCTGCTAGGATTTAAGGTAGCTTTGGTAATTAACTGCAAAAGTAAGATACAGAGCACTGCTCGGGAGACAAGTAATCCTTTAGGTAAGGTATGACCCAAGGCACCATGCCAGGCTATCACTGCCAGATTTGGATATATTGGCATTTTGTGTGTCATGATGAAAACTTTTAAAGTCTAGATTTCAGTACCAGTGAATGACTCCTGGGTTTTGTACCCTGCCATCATGGTAACCTGTTCCCCTTTACTCCCCGCTTATGTACGCATGACACTGAAAAAGCAGAAGGGAGAAGCTGATCTGCTCCAGGGGAGTTGTGGCAGACAGCACAACTTGTATGGATATCTCAGCAACCAGTCTACAAGCTCAAGCAGCACCCAAGTTCTGTATGCACCAGGACCTCTCAAAACTGTGCTGTAGTGGTTGAGACCTAAGGGACCCAGCAGTGTCAGCTCTGAGAACAGCAATGATTTTCAGCAATCTCTACTTCTGTCCACACTTTCAACGCTCAGTCAGTCTAACTACTTCTGGGTTCTTGCCCATCACATTATGAAATGCTTCAGAGGTTAAAAGAAAAGAAAAATCAAACCACGGTCCAAACCTCAGGAGGAAGAAGGCATCTGTCAGGACAAGCTCTTACCAGAAATGATATAAAGAATCCATGTTTACTAAATCTTTCAAGTCTGTAGCTAGTTCAAAGATACCTCACAGTCCTCTGCATTAGAAGAACAAGGAAACAAGTGAAAAGCCTTCAACCTAACTAATTAAAAGCAGTAGCCGTGTGTGCTGTGGTGTGGCAGGCATTTGTATGTTTGAATTATTCTTTCTGCATCCACCAATGGTAGAAAAAAAGTTCCCTCCAGGGTGATAATTCTGCCTCTGTATTGAAATATGAACAAAGGGAAACTTTCTCTGTTGGATTTGGATTTATTCCCATCATTTGTAAACAGTGTTAACATAAAGATAATTCATGACACACTCACTGACTGAATGTGTTACCATGAGTGATAAAAGATCTTAAGAGCTCTCAGAAGGCGGTTTGCTCTTTAACATAATGTTTTGCTGTTCTTGAAGGTGTATTCTTGAAGAAGTATGTGAGAGCAGAAAAGAGTTAAAATAGCACCGCAGTCCCCTATATAGAGCATGCCCAGTGTGGCATTCACCTACAACGCAGCTGTCAGCATCAGTAAAGAAAACAGGGGGGAGCATTGCAGCAGCTCTTGCATTTAGCAAATGTGGTAATAGTGACAACAGTATCACCTTTTTCCTGAGAATGGAGATGGGACTGGGGACAATAAATAGCTTGCAGGGTGCCAAGCAGGGACTTGACTTTTCCTATGGCCAGGTCTCCCCGTGAGCCGCAGCTGGTGCAATGCCTGCCCCAGGATGGCTCCTCTCACCGATTTCAGGGAAAGCTAAGATGTGTGTTGCCACATTGCTAAGCTGCTAGCTTGGATTGCACTGAAGCATGGCTTTGGCCGCTGCTCTTGGGCATTCCTTCCCCACCTATCCCTTGTGTGGTCGCAGGGGATCCATTACAAATTCATTCTTTTTCACTTTTGTTTTATTTCCAAGGAATATCGGTTGATATTCACAGCCTCTCCAGTGCTCCCCAGGCTTCATACTACACCTGAATATTTTCACTGCCTGAATCTGGCCTATACTTCAGCTTAAGGGAAAAGCTAAACTGTAAATTTTTCTTATATGTCTTCAAGGTCCATTCATATTTTATTTTGCAGATGATAAAATAACACTGCTATTTATTAAAAACAATGGTGTTCTCATAATTTTTATTGAAAAACAGTGGTGCAGGGATGATGATGACATGTTCCCCAGGGCCTGGGCAGAGTAAGGTGGAGCTCAATGCTGGAGTCTCCCTGATCCTTGCGCAGATATCGGCGGCTGCCACACCTGGGGTCCTTCCTCCAGAGGGCGAGAGCTGAGTCTACAGTTTCCAGCAGGGTAATAGCCTTCCCCAGGCAATAACGAGCACTTGCTAAGAGCAGCTGTGTAAGAAGGCTCAGAAGCCATGAGGAGAATGTGGTTGGAAGTTTGGGCAATTAATCTGGCTTCTGTCTGTGGTGGGGAAGAGCTACTTTTTGATAAAATGCCAGTCAGATGCTTGGTATTTTTTGTGATTCATGTTTGTGTTCCAAATCTGTTCTTTCCTTGGGCTATTTATTATAATTAGTTTTGCAAAAGGATACACAATAGGTAAATCATGATGATTCAGGGAGAGCTGTATTTTTAGGCTGTTTAAAATGCAGAGGGTATGTTTTAAGACTTTGTAAGCACGATTAGATGAAAACCAAGCACTTCAGCTTTTGAACTGCAGTTAGCTGCAGCTCTGATTCCTTCTGCACTTGTGAGCTGTGCCCTAGGGTACTCGGGGGGCACGGTGCAGGGAATGGAAGAACCACATCTGAGGGGGGTGCATGGGGCGCACTGCAGCAGAGCTTTTTGGAGGCTGCGAAGGTTGGCCTCGCGCTACAAGCTGGTCTGCTGTTGCCATCTGCTGGACAAATCCTCCTGTATTCAAATTTAATAGTGACGAGAGTATCTGTTTGCATTAAGGAAATACATTGGGTTTTTGTTTGTTTCTGCAATTCACTTCTGTGGTATCATATATAGCTTTCTAACTGCTTGAGTAGTTTTTAGTTGCAGTAGGAGCCTTGAAAACTAATTTTGACTTCTTAAAGCTTCTGCAGCCGATCATGCTGTATATTGTAAGAGCACATAATATCACGGGACAGGTAAAATCTTATGTTTGCAACCAGCCCTAAGCCAGACAGGTTGCTGGTTTCCATAGGCATCTCTAACACCATGTCATCAGGTCCTAATCTAAGCTATGAGGTGTGGTTCCCATGGCGTTAAATCCGTTACTGATGGCTGATCATCTCCAGCCTGCAGAATTGCATGGATCTGAGATAGTGAGATAGTGCTAACAATGGCAGAGAGGTTTTAGGAAGTGTCTTTGCTGCTAACAGGGTTTTAAAATCTCGTACTCAAAGTAGAAGTCAAGGGGGTGTGAATCCACCCACACCAAAGCTGAGAATGTCAGGATCCGCGACTGCTCTGTCTCTAAGCTCCACTTACACTGCTATAAACAGCCCTGTAACGTGTCTTTGAGTTCTGGAACAAGGGATATCGAAGACCCTGGCTGGAGGTGCTATGGACACTTTCAGGTAGCACAGGTAATTGTCAGTGCCACTTCACCAGATGGAGGAGGTTTATGGCAAGGCATGTTAGCCCACAGCCGAGCCAGTTTATTGACTTCTGGTTGGCTCAGTGTGGGGACAGAGACAACTCATTCTGCGAAGTTGTTACTTAAACACCCTCTGTTAACCTGTGTGCCCAGCTCCACCGACAAAGCCAAGCATCTTCATTACGCTGATGCGCTGATTTCAAACTAGCACATGCAGACCCCAGGCATCTACTGTGCCTTGTAGGACTTCTCACAGGAAATGGCAGACTTGACAACCTGTCTGCCATGCCCTTCTTCTGATTCCCATTCCTTTTTTCTTCTACTACTACTACTTTTCTTGTAGATATCAAACACTGCATCAACACTTGTTGTTTGATCCTGCCAAGAAAACTAATGAATAGGTACTTGCTGCTCAGCTCACAAGAAATGCCTGTGACCTATTTTACCCTCCATACAAGGACTATTTTAATCAATTACCCACCCAAAGAGCTCTTGGACTACATCTTCAGGGCATAACGTATTTCTGTTCGGAGGCCTATCTTGCCATAGCTAAGGTGCATAGGGAAAGCTTGGAAGTATCATCTTCTCTGCTGTTTTCAGTCTCCTACTTTGTGCTGGGATAACAGGGTGTTCAAATGGGGTCTGACAGGCTTTCAAACACCATCTCTCCAAGCAGGACTGTTTCTTCTGGTTAAAGGTTAAAGGGGGCTTTGAACAGTACTCCTAGCATGGAGTTACTTGGCTGTGAGTAGAAAGTGGCCTGCCAGCTTCTGCGAGTAGAAAGTCTCTCTGGAGTTCGTTGTACCACTGGTAAGCACTCCCCATTTAAATCTTGGTGCTGCCATGTTTGCTAAATATGAATGGACAGTCTAAAAATGCCCTTGAAGCTAATTGTGTGCCTGCTTTGATACATCAGATCATTACTGCAAAGATATCAGCTGGTACAAATCTACTAGAGCAAATTAATCTTGGATACACTTCAGAAGGAATGGCTCTTTCCCTATCTCTGTTGTCTGCACTGATTTATCCAACTAGATTTTTTTCATATATATAAAGTGCACCTGGCATTTGATCCCATTATAGCAAACAACTGTTCTTGTACATAAGTGACAGCAACAAATCTATAAGCAAGGGTTTAGTTGCGCAATCAAATATCATTTCCATCTACCAAGAGTTTATTGAGCAAACTGCTCATACCACATATCAAAATAAAAAATTTCCTGAGATGTATGCATTGGATCTATGCTTTAAACATGCCATTCTCATTGCCTGATATCCTTTACTTCCTGTTATGGTGGACAGGAGCTTCTGCATGCACTCTTTCCACCACATCTGCCCATCTGTACTCCTGCTGCTGACTAATTGTTTTGGCTCCCTTAAGATGACATCTGAAAAGATGTAGTCTTTGAACCCAGGAGTAATAATTAGATTCTCTACAAAGTTATCTATCATCTAAAAGAAGAGGATGGAAACAGATAAATAATCATATCTTGTTCCTCCAAAGCTGCAAGTCCTACTTGCCAGCCTGGCAGTGCTGTCCAGCTAGGTTAAGGAGCTGCAGACACAATGTTTCTGCAGATTCTCATTTCCTGTAGTTTCTTATTCTGAAAATTGAGGTAATTCAAATGTGTGGGTGTAAAACAATCCAAAAGGGTCAATTAACTGTTACAAGTTTTCTGCTAAGATTTGATCCTAGGCCCACTGACTGCCTGACGCACTGTGCTTGTCCAAGGGGACCATGGTTCAAGTACCATAAGCAATAGCACTAAGCATAAAAAAAAAAAAAAAAAAAAATCTAGAATGCTTTTATTCTTTGGTTATGCTTAAAANTTTTGTGAATCTTAGACACGATTTATTCTCAAGGTTCAATTTCCCTGTCCAGAATGTGCACCGAAAATGTCAAGTCATGTTGTGAAGCTGGTCAGGTAGGAAATGTGCATTGGGCTGTGGAAATATAACTCTGCATTGGATCTGTACACTGAAAACCGGAGGGACCACTCACCTTCTCTTCCCTCTTTGTCCTTCCTCAGCCTCACATATATAGGGCATTCAGCAATGTCTGCTAATTATTTTGGTCCTGTCCTATTCTGTTTAAGCTTTCGGTTGCCATGATGTAACATTTGGACAACTTGTCTGTTGTTCTGCGTAAGCTTTTTGAGGTTGCATCCATACTACTGCTTGATGTGCAAGTTGTATTGGTGACATTCTCAAGGCATGTCCTCAATGTGTCTGTTGTTATCTTGCCATTCGTGATGCCCGAGGTTGGCCTGTCCTAGTTAGATCTCTGATGTAGAGGAGCTGACTTGCCAACTCACATGGAAGTTTGTGCTCACTGTGGAGTGGCTTATCCTACCAAATGCCTGCTATAGGTTTCTGTGGCTCAGTGAAGAAGGACTGACGTGGCCCTATTGCTGTCAACTTTTATTTCTGCATCAGTATAAAAATACTACTTTTCATACTTAATACTGGTTCAAAATACTGCTTTTAGAGTTTTTAAAAAGTATTGAGTCATTTGGTTTTCTTGGGTATTCATTTTATCATAGTCATCCCAGAACAATACCTTCATCATAGCACTTCTTCCTTCATAAATAAGAATTTGTCAGCTTCCTTTGGTTATTTTCCAGGTGACATTGTCCTGTGAAGACACCAGTGACCTCTCCAAGGAATGGCAGGGAATTACCTCGATTGTTACAACGAGCAGTTGGCGAAGGTTAGCTGAGATTTTGCACCCTTGGCCTAAGCCAGCAGCCTTTGAAGGCTGGTTCCCTGCAGTGGAATTTTATAGCATGCAATTGCTGTTGGAAAGCAAAGAGGAGATGCTGCAGCTCTCTCCCACGGATGACTTCTCATCCTTTGCAGCATCAGAGGCAGAAATCTCTGTGTGCCCAGCTATATCAAGTTCGAAGCAAGCTGATTTAGGTGCCTAAATTGCACTGGAAAATTGGATGAAAGCTGTGCACAAGAGCACTGTCCTTTTCCCAGCACAGCAGAGCTGGACTTCTTCCAGGATAGCCAAGACAGTGGAAGAAATCAGCCCTCCCCAGCTGGAGCAAAGGCTGCTGCTGCTTGTGTAAGCTGTCACACAGACTGTGAGACAGGAAGGCCCTTTCCATCAAAGGGGAACGGCTCTGGCAGAGCCTCTGCAGGAAAGCCAGAACAATGGAAAACCAAAGTGACCTCTCTTCTCCAGGCAGATTTGGGGATGAAACGGAGGAGGAGCAGTGCTGGCTCCATGCCACAGCTCTGCATGCATTGGGGATGGAGGAGCTGCGATAACGTGTCTCCTTGGCTGGGGCTTTAAAAATAAGGCTCTCACTTTCTTGTTGTTTTCTCAAGCATTACATAAAAGTTCCCCTTGGAAGGCCAAAGGCAGCTGTTTTCTTAGGACAAGAAAGTCAGGAAGAGGCAAAGCAGGCAAAACCATTAGATAAGTCTGGGAAAAACAAAACAAAACAAAAAACCTTGGCTAACCTATTTTTCCCCCTCTTAAACAGCCAAGTTTGAAGCACTCTGCAGAGCTCTGTCTAGGAGGAAAAGCAGAGCCAACCACTGAAAAATGATACCCGTGCTCTGGTAAGGACCACTGCCCTTGCTGTGACCACTCCAGAGGTCCCACCGCTGTGGTGGGACGGTGTGTCCTTCCAGCCAGGAGAGCTGCCAAAGAGCCCCAGCCCCTGCCAGCTCCTAACACAGGACCTGGGTGTTGGCAAAAGGGGCTTGCAGCGGTCCTTGGGTGCAAGGAAAGGGCAAGCCACCACCACCCACAGCGAGTGTCCAGCCCCAAAGAGCATGGCAGGGGATTCATCCCTGCCTTGGACTCTGCTGGGAGTGGACGCTTCCCTTGTGCTTCCCTCTGGGCATGCCGGAGGAGAGTCAAATCCATCCTAAAGCTCCGGGGCTTGCGAGTTTGGGGTTTTGCAGTTGTAGCGCCTTGTCACAAGGTGGCAGGGACGTGACACTTTCTGGCAGGCTCCCATCCAAAGCCTAACCACTTTCCCTGTTATCTAAAAATATATGGAGTTACCAGGAATCCTCTGTCATTTTATTTGAAACTTTGGGACAGCTGAAAGGGAGGGTAATTTATTATTTCAAAGCTTTAAGATTTTACCTCTTTGCACAAAAAAAAAAAAAAAAAAAAAAAAGGCTTTTCTTCCTTCTGTGTGACAGCCATGGTGACATCGGAGAGAGAAGTCATGTTATCTCTGGCTTCCCAGGGTGGATGTACAGCTCTGGGCTTCTGGTAGCAAATGTCTGCAGGCACATAGGGCCAACTCCCTTCTTGCTGTGTACTTCCCTCAGCTATCCTTTACCCTTTCACGTGTCAGGAGTTCTTGTGGTTTTACTGCTGTGTTCTCTCAAGGATGTTGCAGGCTGCCATGGCAGGGAGTGGAATTCCACCTGATAATGATAAAATCAGATTTGTGTTAATAAGCTACTAATAGCCTTCAGGTAAGTACTGAGTTAATCACTGGAGTCCATGCTGATCATTGTCTCCCCATGCTTCCTTGCCTGGAAGTCTGTGGAGACAGAGGGCTGTCGGGTTTTTAATTTGAGGTACATGCAGTGCGAGATTGCTTAGCTGTCATTCTGCAGAAAATGTCCCTATCATGCAGCAGGAGGTAACAGTAACAAATTGCTGACAGACAAATTCAGCTTTGCACAAACAGCGGTGCAGGATGCCTGCTGCTCCCTGAGTAGTAACCAGAGCACTGCAAACAAGAGGAATTGGCACAGGAGAAGGAAATGAGCTGAAAATGCACCCAGGTAGTGCAGGTAGTATTATAAAATAATTATCTGAGCTGCTGTTCACTGAAAAATATTTTGCTTTTTGAGCACAATTCAGTGTCCAAAGAAGGTGTTTTTGTGGGTCGGTTGAATGTACTTCCTACCTCATACTGAGGCTCTGAGATTTGTTTTCTCTGTGAGCTGAGGCTCACTTTTCAATCTATGTGAACAAAGAGAAATCAGAAGTTTGCCAGCTATCCAAGGCACAGACTGTCAGAGCCAAAAGATCTTGAGCCCTTACGTCCTTATTATGCACCTTGAGCTAGGTGAGAAGTACCAATATTCAAGTAAATCAACATTTTCCAGTGAATACAGTATCAGCCTGAAGCCTTCCATTCATCTTCAGTACAGTTTTCTAATATTTAAGGGGAAAATACGTAATAGCATGGGTTGTTAAATTGCCCAATTAAGAGTTACGGTTAACTATGTTAATGCTGTCTTAAGAAAACATCTTTCATCATTCTCTGAAGTCAGAAACAGGGAACTGGGTGTACAAAATCCCTGTGTCCATGAGGCTGCCCAGGAACCCTTCTGGAGGGTACTGAGGCAACTCCCAGTTCCTCCTCCTGTGTCTTCAGGCAGCCTCTGGTCACTGCTCTTGGGGGAATCCCTGGGTTTAGTGCAGGTGTTTAACATAAAAATGAACTTCCTTGAGAAAATCCCTCCCAGCCCTGACTCTGCTGCCAGAGAACAGCCTCCAGATCTCAGAGGCAGGGTTCCTGAAGGTGATTTCAGTTCCTGGTAGATTTTGGACAGAATGGTCCACCCCACCTCCTGGAGGAACATCAAAGAAACTGTCAGGACAAAACCAGGATCTGCAAAGTGCAGATGTGATGTGAGTTTCTGTGATGGCTTGTTTTTCAGTTTTGAGGATGACAAACTTCATAAACTGACTGCAGATTTCTTACCAGCCTGAGATATTTATTCCTGCTCACATCTTGGAAGAAAAAATTTTCTTTTACTAAATTCCAACTCCAAGATCTGAACTTTGTGCTGAAACCTTTGCAATCTATTAGTCAGAACAAAAGATTAATTTGAAGTGGTGTGCTAAGCTACCACTTACTTTTTCTCTGTTCCTAAGAACCCTGCTTCTCTGGCTGTTCACAGCCATAGCAACTGGAAAACCGACTGCATGGCAGAAACAACATCAAAGAATGCCTTTTGCCAGTAAATGGGAAATAAGTAGATGTATGATACAGAAAAGCAAGGATCTAGACATGGCCAAACCCAAAGCCAGTTTTCAGAGAGAGATTTTCCACTAGAGGATGGAGACATCCTAGGGTGATAGTACCAACACAGTCGGGGGTGTGACCTGCAGGAGAGCTTTCTGACATAAGCCTTTCCTTCACACTTACTTCCCACCCACAATTTCATATGTCAGATTTTCGCAGGTACCAGCACAGCTGAGAATCCCTCCGGTGGGTTTAGTGCCCTGGACAGACAGACGGCTGAGCTGTGTGTGTTTATTTCCCCGTAACAGCTTGTCAGTTTAACAAAGGTGGCGCTGTAAAATCAGAGAACAAATATGTCATATCTAGCCACTGTGTGTATATATTACATTGAGGAGGAATTCATTGCTCTTTTCCTTTGATAGGACAGGCGTAGCCCATAGCTCTGTTTTCACACCACTACAGCTATGTTAAAATCATCGAGGGGTCAGCTGCAAGCTCGCAGCGCTGAGGCAGCTCACCTCTAAATGTAGGCTGTCGGCTCCTCTCGCTTACACGAGGGTGGGAAAAGCATCTCCAACAGCAGACTGCTGGTTTTCTTGTTTGTTATTGTTTTTTGTTTGTTTGTTGTTTTGTGTAATCATAATGCAAAAATGGGCACTGAATAAAGGATTCAAAAAATGCACTTTTTGTCTAAGATCATGTTGCCAAGTTCCAGCCTACAGCTGTTTGTAACTGAGAAATACAGCTCTAACTATACATTTTATGATGAAAAAGCTGGCAGACCTTTAATTTTAGCCACTTTTGTTCCCCATATACTGAATGCACTAATATGTTTAGTCCATTTACAGAATGCATTTCCTAAGCCATTTTCTTTCATGTCTTGAGAGATGGATGCGTGTTTTTGCAGAGCACAGGCTACGTGCAGCTGCAGATCAGGGTTCAGCAGCTCACAGAGAAAAAACAGGGAAAACCCCTACAAATGGAGGCTTGGGCTGGGGGCCTGAAGATGTCGTGTTGTGAAGAAGTCAGCATGGGCTTGGCTTAGAGTCACAGCTGACGTGAAATTTCCAATGCTGTCTGTACCCTGAAGGTTGCATATATTAGGGGCAGGCTGAATTTCTCTCCATTGAAATCTCCACATCACTTGTGATCCCATCATTTGCAGCAGGAGATGAGCCAGCCAGGTCCAGGCAGGCTGCTCAGGACAGGCACTGGCACACCGTAGCTGTAGGGCATTTTTTCCCCCAAAGAAGCATTCCTCCCCTTCCGCACAGTAAGGAAATAAGTTATTGCAGCTGGGCACCATCTCTCCTTTCCTACTTGCTTCTTCACAGCCTTTAAGGGAGCAACGTTGCCTCTTTTTCACAGGTGGGGAAGCTGAGTCACAGAGTTTAACCCAATTGCCAAATCACCTGAGCAGGCTGGATCACAGCGTCAGCTCTGCAAGCTGCTACAGGGCTTCAGCAGTACAGCGAGCTGAGAGGTGTGTGCAGTCAGCGACACCAGCAGGCGCTCGGTACCATTCCTGTGCAATGAGTATTTTCTTTGTGATGTTCCTCCTTTGCTGAATTATGTTTCATTGTTTTTTTATTATTATTATTATTATTATTACCCTTTCTTCCTCCTTTTTTAAAATTAGGAAGGCTGCTGGGAAAGCTCTAGTCACAGCCGGCTGGGCACCTGGCTTGCGATGGGCTTGGAGCTGCCTGAGGCTGGTACCTCCAGTGTGCCGTAAGAGCAGCTGTAGATGTTTTGCTGAGGAAGTGGCTTCCCTGGGGCTCTGCCCCTTACCAGGCTATACTTTTGCCAGTAAACGAAAGGTAAACTTGTTATTTGGTTGCTTTGGATGTTCTGTGTTGTCCTAAGCCTACAGATGTAGGGGGGAAAAAGAAAGCAAAGCAGCAACCCCAGTCCTTCCTTTCTTGTACAAGGGGCTGTTAGCACAGACTGCTCCTCTCCTCTTGCTGGTGAGTCAGGCAGTGCTGTACGGGAAGGACTGTGCCAGTACCGTGGGATGGGGCAGCCCTGACTCTTCAACAGCCAAAGCGTGCTGGATTTGTGTTGACCGACGCCTGCACGGTCTCAGAGCTGTTTATGGATGTAAGGCTTGTCGTGTCTCTTCTCCCAGACACCTCGCTGCTGTCACAGCTCAGCATTTGCCATATGTTGCAGCCCAGTGCTCGGAGGTATGTTTTCCTCAGGGTGCGATGGAACAAGACTGCTTAATTCTTGCTTGGCGCTGTGCTCACAGAAGTGCCCCTTTCCTGACGAGGGGCTTGGGTAGCTCTTTCCAAGTCCCACAGATGCACTTGGGGTGCTCTGATCCTGAGGAACGGTGCACTCCACATTTATACAGTAACAGCCATTATTAAAAAGTTTATTGAAGATGTTTGGTTGGTAAACAAATTGTAAAACCTAAGGAGTGCTAAATCACGCTGAACCTGTTGTGTCATTTCACCTCTGAACAGTGATCCTACTGCTAGCAGGAGGCTGGCCCAGGCCCACTTAACGGAGTGCTTGCCAGACCAACCTCTTCCTCATGCTGTGGAGGGAGCAGGCCAGCAGGAAGGAGGCTGTGCACCTGTGTATGTCTTCTCCCCTGCAGCCAGAATGTTTTACAAACCACTTTCTTCAAAAGAAATAAATATTTGATGTAAGGAGAATTACTTCAGCCTCAGGTTAGCAAAATATTTATCTCATAGCTTGGAGCATACTGAAACTCCAGCAACGTTATTTTTGTGTGGCCATAATCTTGAATTTACGATTCTAAAGCAGTGCTTTGCAGGAGGGGCTCAGGCTTTCTCACCTTGTTTTACCATTAGAAAAGGTGTGAGTGGTGAAGCAGCTTGCCCAATAAACCTCCCAGTGGCTGCACCAAGGCTATCCATCCCTGGGGTTCAGCTGGGTCTGAGACTACTTCTCTGTGTTCAGGTCCCTGTTGGACGGAAGGCTGTCCTGCAACTAAAGGACACGGGGCTGTACCAGGTCTTTTGGAACAGGATTTGTGCTCAACATCAGGCTTCAAGGAGTGTTTGGAGCACAATCTGGGATGGCAATTGGGATCCCAACGTGGTTTGAGGTTTGCAATAAACTCAATGCTCAAGTCTGGGGCTGCAAAGCAGGTTTCATAAAGAAGTGTTTCCAGGTGTTTCTGTTTCCTTTTAAAAAAACTTCCTTAGGAAGAAGCTGCTGCTAATTTCAGTAGGTGAATGGTGTTTCCTGGTGGATGGCCAATGTAATTTCAATTTTTTGAATGGCACATCCCTTGTTTCCCAAATTGTAGGACTGAGTGGCAGAAAAGCACTAAAAGTAGTTCTTCAGGAAATGCTGATGTATGAATGTTTGCAAGAGCAACTGCGTCCAATCACCATTCCTTCATAAAAAATTAAATCTGAGACAAGTAATTCCCAAGTAGATCTAAGCAAAGTAGAGTCATCTCAAAGCAGAGCAAAGTTCACCAGCCTTCTGAGTACACCTGGGCTTGTGCATGCCTTTATCTTCATAGTTACATATGCATGTGATGTAAGAGGTGAAAGCGAGCAGTTTGACTGAGTTCAGCTTGGAGATTTGGGACTTGCTTGAACCGCTCACCCCACGCTGATCTCTGGAGCTGCACATTTTTGGAACAAATGCAGGGTGAGCGGTTAGCAGGCAAAATTTTTGTGCGTGCCCTTGCGGTCAGCAGCTTGTCTGCATCTAATCTATGCAGATGCTTCAAAAGCAAAATATTTTTTAACAACAGCTCCCTGGAGAATGAACAATAGAAGAAACATTGGGGCCATTCTTCCAGTCCTGTCCTGGTATTGCTATGTGTGGAAAGATGGAGAGATTTCTATGTAGGGTGCGGTAAGTTCAGGAGAAGCATTCTGCTTGCTTTTGCCTTGGCAAAGACAGCACTTTGCTGTTTTGCTGGAGGAGGCACAGGTCTGTCCAGGAGACTGAAAGCCCAGGGTTTATTTTTTCAGGAGTTCATTATAAATGGCTGTGACTTATAGATGTGCTTTCAGTCCAGCGGCAGGTGAGTACACTTCGCCCTGGCTCCCCATCTCCCAGCTGTCCCCTCTCCAAGCTGCTTCACAGTCAGAGCAAAACCTTGCTTCTCTCATAGCAAATTTTTGGAAGGAACTTTTTGGGAGAAAGCCCAGAAGGAGCGGTGCTACATGGCTAAGATGCTCTCTAATACATCAAGACATTTTGATAATGTCAGCAATGTTGGTGGGGAACAAGAGTCCAGAAAACAAGGACCGAGGTATGAAGTATTCATGCCAGGGTTCATTGCATAAATGACTTAATCCCTTACTGAAGTAAGGGTCCGGAAAGGTTGTCCACATCAAAGGAAATGTACACTTTGATGGTTATGGGGGGTATTTTTCCTTCGGAAAGCAGCATGTGGTAACAGAGCTACTGACGTGCCAGTAATTCAAAGGAGAGTTTGGCATCCCTGCTGTGAGGCGGAATGACAACATAATACAGTTATCAGCCGGGAAAAGGCAGTCTCAGTCCCAGGTCTCCTGCACTTTAGGCTCTGTAACAACAACAAGCAGTGCCAAAAAAAGATGCATACATCAGGCAACCTTAAATTTCTACTGCAGTTCTCAAATTGGAATGAAGGCGAGTGACTGGAGAATGTTAGATGAGAATTGACTTGCTGAGTTTTTTGCCAGCCAGTCTTTTGGAAATGTGTTTTTGTTCTGGAAGGGATTAAAAATAACTTTACCTTTTTTTGTTTGTTTTCGATCCTATTAGAAATATCCAGTTGTAGATCTCTCAGCCACCTTTTCCCAGGTAAGAATAAATGCAGAAGAGGAAAAATTGTAGGGAGGAAAACCCACAAGCAGTTAAATAGTGTTTTTGAAAAATTCATAAAGCCCCTAAAAAGACTGCTTTCTACCCTAAAATTTTTAACCTACTTTATTCTATAAAAAATGAGGTGCGAATGCTTGACACGGAATTCAGACTCGCAAGTATCACAAGGAGAAACCGCACCTAAAGGCACAAGGCTGAGCTGTCACCCGAGCAGGGTGCTTTGCTCCGACCTGCGAAGGTGAACTTTAGTCCATTGCTCGCGTTGTTAGTGACAACCAACCGCGTTAGCTGCTTGAGAGCGTGCTGTTGGAGGAGGCGTAAAATGAACTCACCCAGCCTCCCCAGGCACTCTGGAACAGCTCAGTGTAACCCTGGCGTGAATTTATAATCCATCATTTGGTTTTCAAAATGCGATATGCAAAGAAGGAAAAGGGAGGGATGTGATGTATTCCCTTAATCGGGTCTTTGCTGAGGTTCAAGAGTGCTGGGTTATGTTCTGCCTTATGCATGTGAAAACACAAAAATGAACAATAATGGTGTGAGCACAGCTCTGCTTTCCTGTGCTGCTTCTCCTTCTGCCAGACAGAAATAGCACTAAGAAGTGGCAATGAGTTTCAGTGAAAAAATATGCTTTTTGTTTTTCTTTAACAATTAATACAACTTGCATGAATTTTAATTTCAAAATTTAACATCTTCAATAACAGTATTTCAACTTCTGCTATGATAGCTTTGTTAATGGAATAAGTGAGTTACCACCCTATTTTGTTGTTGTTGTTGGTTTTAATTTATGTATTTCAAAAAGTCAAGCAGCAACCAAACCAACAGCTGTGGAAAAGCATTAACAATTACGAAATGGCAGCCAGCCCTCTATCCAAATGACTGCTACTGTCACATGAGTTGGGTCCTTCAGGCTTTCCCAGGGACCGTGTTGTCTTGTGGTAGTTCTTGCCCAGCCAGAGAGAGCAGTGGAAACAGTGTGAGGAAAAGCTGTTCAGATAAGTCTTTGCCAGACATCTAGTTTTATGGTTTCTTGGAGCAATCTCTATATATTCCTTCTCGTGAATTGCATTTCTCTCTATAAAGAGAGTTTGGTTAAGGCACAGTTGTTTATATTGCACCGTCAGCCCCATTTATCCATGCCTGAATTTGAAAGGGTCAAATTTCTTATCAGCTTTACTGAGACGATCATTTCTTACATAGTTTTGTCAGAGCTGAGTAGTGGCTGCGTGCTGACAAAAGTTGTAACCAAAATATTGGCAGTGGATAGGATTCCACACCACAACTGCTTGTAGAAAATAATCCCCAACTGCTAAGCTCTGGAACCCCGACTACCCATCTTCAGCTATACTGGCCTCCTAACCAGGGTCTGAAATGGTGTCCTGAGGGGCTGTGGGCACGTGCTGCTCTGCCCAGTGCCACTGCTGCAGTATTGTTGCAGTAGTGCAACAAAATATTTTGTTTAAACTCCAACTTAAAAAAAATAATAATAATAATAATTAATTGCTGAACTTTTTTAACACATCACTTAGAGGTGAGGAGCTGGGCATCCCAGACTGTGGATTTGGGGGGAATCGCTATGTGGGACGATTTATGGTTGCAAAAGTTCTTATTTTCAAGACTCTTTGCAGAGTGCTGATATCATCAGCCAGCTGGGAGTCTGGGCAACAAAATGCTGATTCAACACTTCTTTGGGTTCCAGATGTTGCCAGCCCTGGGAGGACATAATGGTGCAGAACATATAAAACTTTGATTTAAATATGGTATATAGAGAAAATGAACAAAGCAACTGCTGTTTAATTCCACACTGTTAAGCAGTGAGCTTCACACAGTCGCAAAATAATAATTACCCGGTTCTGGCTGTCATGCGCACTCGTGTTACCATGAGATAGAACTCTATCAAGAAGTATTTGTCAATTTAAAATATGACTGACTGTTCTGCAAAAATCCTGGTATGTTTGCATGGAATTCACCATGTAAGACCAGTGAGGGCTGCAATGTGTGGATGTTTACATTGCAATTGCAGTGGTTCAAGGAAATGCTATTCTTCTGACTTAGGAGTCGATGTTATTTTTATAAAATTGTATTTGCTGACAGCAGGTGAAAAAAATGGGAGTAGTGCTCCCTGCATTGAGAAACTTGAGCAGACTTTTTTTTTTTTTTAAGCATAACCAGAAGCTGTTAATTAGGCAACTGTAGGAGAACAATAACTGAAATTGTAGGAGAGAAGCAAAAGGATCAGTATTCATGGTTTTTTGTTCTTTATTTGTTTTAATAATTATTGGAGCTCCTCTTGGCAAACTGGTAGAGGAAAAGAAAGAAGACTTTCTGAAAAGGCTTTCTTTTCCAGTGGCTGTGTTTGGATCTACTAAACAGAAGGAACTATTTGTACCTATGTGAATGTTACAGTAACAACTGCCCTCCTTCTTTAGCATGCTAATCATGCAAAAAATGTTAATCAGGCTAGGTATTATAATACCTAAGGGAAAAGGGGAATAAGATGTGCTGCTGGTAGGTGCTGTAGAGACCCTGCCCAGATGTGCAAAGCAGACAATGGCTGTGGGAAAGGAATATAACACAATTCCTGCTGTTAGCATACAGTGGGAAACCTTCTGCTGCGGGATGGTACAGCATGTTTGGGACATTTTGGAGCAGGACAGGGGAAAAAGATCAAAGTGGTATATTTTTTGGTATATCTTTACACAAAGAGCTTTTCAGAGTGGACTGACACCAGTCAGAAATTCACATCAAAGTCTCTGAGCTGTTTTAAAGGGAGGAAAAATCTCTTGAAAAGAGCTCACAGCTCTTTTTCAAACACATGTGCATGAATATCATGTACCTTGGTTCGGATGGGAGAAATGTTTATTTCTACTGCTAGTTTAGTATAATCTAACAGAAAATCTCTCATGAGATTGATTCAGAATGAAAATAGAATCACTGGCTTCAGACTACACAACAGCCATGCTAGAGGATGCTTTTACCCCTAACTCAGTAGTAGATGATGCAATCTCTTCAAAGAAAATAACAGAATCAAATGCATTTTCTCTACTGTTGTAGCTGTTATTGCAATGGATGTTTAGAGACTCTCCAATGAAGCATAACTGTTGCAATACGTAAAAAAATGTTGGGGGAAAATTGCTCAACTGACAGCAATGAGGGCTTTGGAAACTTTGGGTTAATAATACTTGACTGCATTTAGGGGTGTTTTGAAATCTAATTTCTGCTTATAAAATGCTCTGCAGTTTTCAGATGAAAGCATGGGACGTTATCAGGGAAGGACTATTGGGAAGATGGTCTCTTGGCAAGATGTTGTTAGAAGTATCTCAGCTGCTGAGCTGCTCTTTGTTGTCCACGAGATGAAGTCTGGCTGGGGGTGGTCAGCACCACCGAGGGACACACACAGTGTTTGTATTTGAGCAGACAGCAAGTCAGGGTGGGGAGAGATGGAGAGGCTTGATTTACTGTGGAGGAATTGGTCCTGTGGTTATGGAAAATGATGAAAAAGTCCACTTTGCCTTAAAAAAAGAGTTTCATCAGGAAACAACACTCTGGGGTGAGGAGCAGCACAAGAAGTTGCACTGCTGATCCTCTGGTCTTCACCAGGCATTTTCCTTCCAGATTGTTCTGAAGGAGATCTGTACAGATACAGCTATCCTCAGCTGTATAGCACATCAGCTATAGCACAGAGGCATCTTCATCAGATACCAGAACTAATCGGGTGTCTTGGCCTTGTACAAACCTCTGGACACACGCCTAGTGAGCAGGGAGTAATCAGAACAGGGTTTGCAGCAATGCAGGCACATTGAGTGGTTGAAATCACCCAGATCAACAGCTGGCTTTTCCCTGACACACCTACACGGTGCTTTGCTTACATAGGCAAGTCAGGTGCTAGGTGAGGGATTAAGAAAATGCACTGGGGTCAGTGATATCTTCGGATTCAGCAGTAATTTCTGCAATATTTTTCAGGTTGGTTTCCATTTGCATGGTTTCCTTTTAAGGAAAAAAAGTCACTGTGTTTGCTCTCAAGGAAGGTGAAATAAGTTGCTAATGTGGCCAGTGGCTCCCTCTACACTCTTGTGGCTGACTCATCAGATGGTGTGTCCACACCCGGCCTTACAAGTTTGGATGCTGTTGTTTGCAGCATGGGAACAAATGGTCGCTCTTCATTCATCTTTATTATTGTTTTTCTTGCATAATCCTTGGAAAGGAGCTGTGGCAAATAATCCTCCCTCTGCTTCATGCACTCCTGTGGAGCAGGGGCAGGCTGTGTTTGCTTAAGCCTTGGTGTCCTGCACTGCCTGGTGTTCCTGGAAGGAGGACTCACCTCCCCAGGCACAACTGCCTTGTTCTGAGGTGGCCCTTCAGTTCTCATCAGCTGCGCAGAAAGCCATGCAGGCAGTGGCAAAGAGGCTGCAGAGTTTTGGAGGTGACAGGAGGCCTTTCTGCTGCCCTCTGACTATTTAAAGCTGCCCTGTCTCGCTTTGTGTTGCAGTGTGGGCACAGAAAGCAGCCACCTTCCCTGCACCTCACTGGAAATTGGAGGACATAGGGCCATGAGCAGCAGCTCAAGCCTTGGAGCTATCCAACCACAGCCTGCCCGTATGACCTGCCTGCTCCGAATGATTTGGGCAGCCGGCCAGGCAGAGCTGCTCCTTGCCACTTTGTGCCACTTTCTCCATAATAAATGTGCTCTGTCAGCGCACCAACTGCCTTATCTTGTAAGGACAGAATCCCTGGGAGAGGCAGTCTCCAGGCCCAGCTGGGATTGTGCTGGCTTCTCCAGGTGAGTGCAGCTCACTGTGATGCTCGACACACAATCTTTGCCTTTCTAAGTCTTGCTCACTTTGAAATAGAGAGTGGGAGCAAGTACAGGGGAGCAGATTAGCCAAGGAAAGTCTCCTTAGTCTCCTTCTATCTGTCTTAATTAAGCACTAATAAAATCTGTCGTGGACTCTCCCCTGCAGTTAGCAGTCAGTCAATGCTACAAAGTATCTCAGTGTACCCTCTTCCCCTCAGGATCACTGCAGGACTGCAGGCGCTGCTGGTGGGAGCCCCTTTGTCAGCATCAGCTGGGCTCTGCTCGGCGCTGCCTTGTAAGCAAAGTGCCGTATGATAGGGAAGCAGAAGTGTTACCCAGCAGCATATCCCCTGTGTGCTAAGAGCAATCAAAAGGCTCTCACGCATCTGTGGCATCTGCGCCTAGAAATCAATTAGCTGCACCTCTGCCTGTCTGCACAGTCCTGGTATCTGTGCTCGAGCAGGATGTTCTTCCACAGGGAAATATGGCTGGGCAGAGATTAAATGAAGGGTGAATGCATGCCCACAAGAAGCAGAGCAAAACTTAAGTCACGTCAGTGCTGGCACCAGACAGATAAATGCAGATTGAAGGTGGGGGTGGGGGGCAGATGGAGAGAAAAAAGTTCCAAGGCCTGGAGACTTCCACACTCTGGGAATTTGGGTGCCTGGGCTGCAGCTCCAGGCTCGAAGGTGGAGGCACATGGCCATTTCCACAGGAGGTTTCTATGTGTTATAGACTTCAGCCTCTTCTGAACCAACTCAGAAGCAGAATCGTGTGTGCAGAAAGGGCTGCAGGACTGTGGTCACACTTTTCTGTCTGCATAGTGCATGGAAACAGCTAAGTGTACACATGTTCCTTATTAGGCAATTCAGCCAATGTTTAGAATAAATATGGAAAATAAAACTCAAGTTTTTGTTGCTGTGTGAAAATGGAGAGCTTTGTAGTGCATGAGCTTTATACAAATGAATTTTTACACATTTTTGTAACAGTGAAAGAGAGATGCTGTGTGAGCCAGGGAAACAAACCAGCTGTTGAGTAGATCGGGGCGTGTGCAGTTGCTTCATAAAGAGCATTAACAGGATGGTAACTGGAACGGTACTCCTGGGCTTGGCTTCAATGAGAGCTCAAAGAAACTCAGTCTCTGAGAAATGCAGGGAGGAACAGCCTGCTCTCCAGGTGTGAGCAGGGGCAGGGGCCACAGCTCCTGTGTTAGCCAAGGTTTTCAAATGCAGACCCGTTTCCCAGCCAAGGGGTGAGCACACCCATCTGCATCTGTCTGCCTGCTGCTGCTTTCCCAGCCCCTGCTTGCACTGTACCTGGGGGATCCCAAGCTCAGCTCATGGTCAGTGGTCCTGGCACAGGACAGTCCTGTCTGTGTGATACCAGAGCTCCTTTTGTTTGCACAAAAGTGAAGTTTCCTCCAGCCACCCAGTGTGATTAGGTTCAAAACCAAAGCTAAAACCTCTCCCATTGCTCTGAGTTGTTTGTTTAATTCTCCGTGTTACTTAATGTTCTATTAAAAGTCATCTTCTTAAATGCTTACTGAAGCAAGCCAGAAGCGCAGAAAACTGGTAATGTAATTAGCAATAAAAACAATTCCAAAAAACAATTACTTCATTAATATGGAGAGAAGTGCAAATTTCACGGAGTAAATTTGCTTACAGGTCCAAAGCTGGTGCAGCTACATTAATGCAATGGACCAGAGACAGAGACTTGTTTCCCCGACAGAGTCTGCATCAGGAGAAGCAGGTTCAGCTGCTAGGAGGGCTTTGGGGCTGTTGTTCATTGTTCTCTTTTGTTTTGTCATTAGAGACTGGTGACATTTGCGGGGTCTGAGATAATATTTTTTAACCAAATCTAGAGCAGTAAAACACCAGTAACGTATTATAACCTTGATGTTACCCCATCCTTCCCACCACATCACTGCCTGCTTTGTACCAGCCATGTCCCCAGCAGATAATTCATCTCTCCAAGAAGCAATTCTTTCTTGTCAACACTGCAAGCAGCGCTTTTCAGCTGTGGCAGCATCCTGTATCTAAGCAACAAACAGCATCCCCAAACAAGAAATCAAGGTGTACAAGAGAAAAGTCCCACTGTGAGTATCACAGTGCAATCCAGTGAAAATCGCTGCATCACAATTACTTCTTCTACATGGTAAATGGAACTACAATTTGCTGTGTCTCGGAAACAACCCCATCCTTGGAGACATAAGGGAGATTGCTGTCACTTCTTGCATCAACCAGTGTCAGAACTGGTCTCGACTTGGCCCAGACACTTCCAGAAGAGCTATCCAGGCTGAGAGCACTGCTCTTGCTCTCGTCTTCTGCAGGTGGCAGAGGAGAACATTAGGAACTGAGTGGAAATGCTTTATGCCTGAGGCTCAGCCCCATCTTGGAAAAGACAAAGAGGGCAAAGTGAGGCTGTGAGAGCACCAGGAGCCAGGCCAGAGCTATGGCACTGTGCCTGGAAATACTCTGGGACCATAGCTCCCAAATACCAACATCTTCTAGGTAAGAAAAAATTTACTACTCGGCTTATAGTCGTGGGTCTTTGTGGGAAGAGGTTGTTTTGTTTTATTTTTATTTCTTGCCTCTTGCACTTAAAATACCTTTCTCTCACTGTTTGGCTGAAGGCAAGTGACAGTGCCAATCTAGGCAGCTGGGTCTTAAACATCCCCTTCCACTTTTTCTTTTCCTGCTCCCATTTTTTGCCCTCTCCCACAGAAGTGTATGCCTCGACTGAATGTACTGCAACACAATTTCTTTTTAATAGGCAAGTGACTTTTAGCTGGTGCCTGTATTATGGCCTAACATGTATTTAATTACAAAAGTTGTAATAACCTTTTAATATATTCCACATTTTGTTTTTGACACACTCATTAATGAAAAAAACAAAGTTCATTATGGTAACAGAGTAACAGCACCTAATGGGCAGAATCACTTGCACAGCCAACTGGATTAATAGCTCAGCAAGGCTACTATAGCCAGGAATAATACACGCATAATGAGCCATTTCTGATTCTCAAATCAGGCTTGTTTGCCTTATGCTGGGGAAGACATTCAGGATGTTATTTGTATGAGCTTGGTGCAAGGCTGTGTAAGGAGACAATTAAAGCAGAGCAGTCTTCTGTGGAGTTATATTTAGAAATTTGCCAGGAGTATATTACTGACTGCAGTCAATAAACAGGATGGCCAATATGTCAGCAACAGTTACAGACGACTCTCTGGTTCAGCAAAAGGACTCTGCAGTCAGCAAGGGAGTGCTTGTTCAGTTGCGTTCCTCTGTCTGATAACAAAAATCTCTGCTAAGAAACATGTCTGAGATGGACTTCAGTCCATCAAACACAAATATTCACCCAGAAAATTAATCAATGCAAAACGTCATTTGAATAATTGCATCTAATGCAAGGGCTGAATGCAGCACCATTTTACCACTCCCTCCAGCAGCCTTGTTGGGAAGAGGAGAAGCAATTGGGCAGATGTAAAGCAAGGGAACAAAGGGCAGTCTACGTGCTTGTCCTACTCCTGTATGGCAGTCCTCTGAAGTTTAGATGCAGCCGGTTCCCATTGATGATTGGTAATATGTGGCTGCACTGAAGAACCACTAAGTCATTACAAAGGCAGGCTGGCCTTCAGGGAAGGAGAAAAACCTCATGTGAAATTTTTGACCTGAGAGCGAGCAGAGCCTTTCCATTCCCCTGGGGACCAGCCAGGCCCTCCCTGCCCCCTCCATCTTCCCAGAGAACTTTGTGTCTCTGTGCTGCCAGCCCAGATGGGGCCTGCTGCCATGTTCCCCTCCTTGATGTCTGCAGACAGCAAGCTCTTCATATGTGAGATCTGAGCTATTTTCCTCTGCTAATGCTTGTGTGTCTCTGTGTGCATGTTCAGCATCTGGTGATCTATGGTGATCTATGGTGATCTATGCAGCTGTGTTATCCATTGGATCTTGAAATTAATAACAGGTAATACTGGAGAAATGGCAGGCAGCCTTACGCATGAGCCATATTGTCTTTGAAAGAAGCAAAAAGCTCTTTGTAGCCCTAAGTCATGGGTAGAGAGGACTTCTGCTCCTTTTGGGTTCAGCCTGCCTGGCACCAACCCGTTCACCATTGGGGTTGTGCTGATCTGTGCCATTTGGTCGACTGGCTCCTGCATAGGAAGCTCTTCAGAAACAGCTCATTTCACCTTTTCCATCTTGATTCTCCATGGCTCAGGCTGAACAACTTTGCCTGTGCCTCAGATCAGACTGTTATAGTCCCACGACATTTTCCTGGGATTTTGGGTCCTGGCACTTTGGAGCTCTATGGTCACTGTATGTGCTCGGAGTTAAAAAGCAGAGTGTACATGAATAAAAATCCCGGTGCAAAGGTAAAATGCACAAAACCCAGGGTTGTTACTACACTGGTGCGATAGCAAAGGAATATTTGCATATTTACATTTTCACTGTGTTACCTACAGTTTGAGTGTAGCTGCTTTTCCTGTTCCTGCATGTATGACCCCTTTGATTCCTGTTGCACTGTGATTTCATTGTTGTGCCCCTTGGAAGCTGTTGCTTAATCGTTCCCTGCAGCTTAGCAACCTGAAACCACCTGTGTAATGTGAGGCTGTCTCAGACATGCAATCCTTTCCCCTTTCTCTCCTCTCTCTTTTTTAATTCATAATTCATTGTTTTTTAAGCTTAGTGCTGACTGACCTGAAAGTGGCTTTGCCTTTAGCTTTGTGCTGGACTTGATGTGTATTGGAGGTTTCAGGTGGAAGATAAATAGCTTTGTGTGGGGGTGAGGTGTTTGCCTCAGGAAGGAGGAACTCCCTTTGGGTGGCCCTGGTGTCTCCCACAGAGGCATTTAATTCTCAGACAGCTAAATTAGGAGGAATGGATCCCACTGAAGGCTGTGAGTGTGCAACACCTGGTTTCATGCCCTCACCGTGCCCTCGGCAGCAGTGCCAGAAACAAAGTGGGGAGAGTTTAGGCCAGCAGGCTCCAACCTGCAGGGCTGAGCTGAAACAAGTACCTATTTGTTCTTCAAAGCTGCAGCAGATCTCCCCAGGGCTGCACCAAGCTGGCTTGCCAGCACTGGTGTGAGGGAGGTGGAGAGGAGGCAGATTCCTGATGAGGACAAAAAAAGAAATTCTACCTAGAGAGAAACTTTGCCCACATGAGCTTGGAAAATCATTCTGATGTTTCTAACCTTTTAGCTAGACTGGCTTTTCTCAAAAGAGTAAGAGCCTAACTTGCCTCTAGTAGTGCCCAATGTGGCTGCATGTGCTGCTCAACCCTGAAACCACCCTGGGGCTCAAGAGCTGTTCCTGGCCTGGTGACACATGGGGGAACCATGCCAGGAACAGGGGGTTCTCCCTGATAGTGCCCCGCTGACCACTCTGCTGTCCTTTGGGAAGTGTGTATGTGGGGAGCAGCGTCACCGTTCAGCACAGTTCCTACAAGGAGTTTGGGTGCAGTGGGGATGGGAAGGCTGGTGGTATTTTACAAGTTGGACACTTTTCCTCGTGGAAACTCTTTGGTCCTCCTGAGGAAGAAGGGCTAACAGTGACACAAGAAAGGTGATCATCCTGCTCAACTCTTACAGCAACCAGACACTGATGCCAGAACCACACTGTGATTGCCCTACAAGAACTGGAGGCATCACCTCCCGTGGTGGCGTGGTGCCAGGTGAGTTCATTGTGCAATAAATCACAGCTGCTTCCTCAGAGAGCCCTTTCTCCCTTTTGCCTCCATCTTGCTTCCCCGGATCGCATCCTGCACAGCTTCCCTGCACTGGCAAGGGACAGCATCTGACTGAAATGACTTAGTATCGCAAACACCTTCCACCATTCTTTGCTGGGACACGACTATGAGCTCTGGGGAGAGCACTGACAAGCAGCTAGACATGTTCGTTTACGAAAAGCAGTGCTAAAATACGAAGCAATTTAGGTTTTTACCACTCAGCTGTAATCTCCACTTGATGCTATTTGTCCTCTGGAGCTGGATAGAAATCGACTCTCTCCCTGGTCTGCAGCCATTCTTTTGTGTTGGCAGCAGCTCTAATTATGCACCAATTAACCTTAATTAAACCAATTCCTGTGTAACTGCACATGCAGACAATGCTCTGAACAAACAGCCTGACAAATATTGTCACTTCAAAAGCATAAAAACACGTCAAATCCTTAATTGGAAAGTCAGATTCTAAATTGCTGTGGATTTGTAGCTCTTTGTTCTTAAAACGATAGAGCAGGGGTAGCAGCCAAACACCCCGAATGCTCCCAAAACCTTGTTTGGAGTTAATTATCTCAGGCTGCTGAGACCAAATGGATTATTCCTATAGGAAAAGAGAGTAATGGAGCATCCTTAATTTTAGCAGCAGGCAGGCTGGTCCGGAGAGCATCAGGAGCATGACCCCAGGTAGAGAGCCTCCAACTTCCCTCCCAGAGCCTGGTGACCGAGCTGCCCCACCGCTGATCCCCGCTGACCTCTGCCCGGCTCTTTGTCTTAAACCGGCTCCTGGAGACCAGGGCTGACCCTCGCATCATGCAACAGAGCTGCAATTTTGTTGGAAATAGGGTGTATTTTGCACCCTGTAAGCAATAGTGCAGCCAATAGATGGTGCTCGTACAAGCAGTTACTCCAGGTTTCTTCCTAAAACACAACATAGGCTTTGTTAATTGCATGATGCAATACATATTTTTCTGAGGTCTCTGCTGCAAATGGCACTGGAATTATCTTAATTTCCCTGTACAGAACCAGCTGCTGAGACTGCTGGGATGTGTGGACAGAGTTCTTGCTGAAGAGGTTAAAAGACTGCATGTTGCTGCCCATTTTCAAACCTTGATATATGGGAAATAAGTTAAACTGAGAAGTCTAGGCTTGGCATCACTTATTTATCCTCTAGTGGAATAAAAAAAAAAAAAAAAAAAACATAACTAGCACTGAATTCAGAATTATTTCTTCCCTGCTGTTCGTAAAATGTGTTTAGCTGAGGGAAAAAAAAAAAAAAAAAATAGAAGCCCTTCAAATCCTGTAATATATATTGACTTTGTGCTAGTTCAGTTTTATGCTACTAAATGCTTTTCTTTCTGTAGTTAATCAAACAGGCTCCAGGCATAGAACTTTGTGGTGAAGTATTCTGCCTTGTGAATCCTGCAATTAAAAGCACAGCTAATTAAGCATGTAAATCATGCCTACATCAATTATTTACCACCACATTCACTTGGGCACAGGCGCTGGCTGTGGTGGGACACGGCCCCTTGGTGGGGAGCTCAGGGCAACGGATGGTGGCAGATGCTGCAGCACCACTTGGGGCTGGGGACACATTTACAAGCCACCAGGCAGCTCCATTTGTGCAGGGATGAGATCTCACTCACCACTTGCTGGAATAGATGGAAATGCTTCTCTGGACTGTCACAGAGTTGGGGATTAGGTCCAGAAAGGGTTGCTTCGCTGGCCAGACTCAGCGCTGCAGCAGCCCTGCAGAAGTTGGTTGGAAGTTTGGTCCGTTTTCTGCCCTCAGTGGTGTATTTCTGAATACACCACTTCTTACAGGATTCTCAGTGGTGAACTCCTGAGTCCCAGTGGACTGTCTGGTAGCCATGCAGCATAGCAGTGTAACTCCCAGTAGCTGTGGGTAAATTGACTTATATTCACTTCTATTAAAATCAAATAGCCCAGGAGCTAGGTCACAAATCTTCACCTGCTCAAGCTCAGATGGCACAAGGAAGAGGCTCCCCTGCAGCTTGTTTTAGCCAGAGACCCCAGTGGGTGAGGATCCAGATCTGCAGTGGTGAGATCCGGGCATCCATGTGGGCTTCAAATGGAGTTGACTAAATGGCAAATCCAATCTCTGGACAGCTCCCCCAGGACCGCTTCCCCTCCCACAGCAGTCTCAGCACTGTCATTACTGCAGGCAGCTCTACCAGATGCATCTCCTGCTGTGGACATTAAAGCAGTGGCAAACATGTGCCCTGAATATGTCTCCCTTGCTCTGCTCCCCTTGATGTCCCCCCCAAGCAACTCCTGCTGCCTTCAGCAGAGGTGAGCGGATGAGCAGAGGAGAGAAGCCTGGGGACAGTGCTGGTGCTGGCTATGGCTGTTTGGTGGCATGATCCAGGCCAGGGAGCTGCAGCCCATGGATACAAGCTGCAGAACAAGCCTGAGGAGCCAATGTCTCCCCCAGAGCTGCACACTGGTCACAGGCGGTGGAGTGATGGTCCCCTGGCTGTGCTGAGACCTGAAGCATTTTTTGCTTCAGTCTTCTGTTCTGGAACGGATATTTTGGGTCACCTTGAGCAAGATGCTTAAACTCACTGTGTTCCCATTCCCCAAATGAGAGATAGAAATAGCAGCACTGCCTTCCAGCAGAGCAACTGCATTAAAGATTGCAAGGTGATGGAAGCCCTGCAAGTGCCTCGATGGAGGAGATTCATTTGGATGCATTTGTTGTGTATTACTCACCCAGCCCTGAGTTTTAATCTTCCCCTCCTCTCCATCATTGTAATCTAAATTTCCTTGAACTCTCTCACTAGAGCTCGGTCCCAGTTTAATCCCTGCCTCGTTTGAGTGATTTCTCCAATTTCTCCTGTAGCAAACTGCGAGGCTTACATTAGCCTTCATCTCTCCTCAGAGCCTATCACAGGAGAGCTGCTAACGCTCCCTCTGCAGGGAGCACCAGCAGTTTATTTGGGAGCTTGCACAACTTCTCCAAATAATTTGCACTCTATTTTTTCCTGTCCAGCGGATCACATTTCCCAGCCTTTTCCAGGCCTGCTGAACCACCTTGTGTTTGGGTGGAGGGCTGCTTTCCACCTTTCCCTACCCTCCCACGGGACATTTTGAGGGGCACAGGTGTGCTGTGAGCAGCAGGATCAAGAGGCCCTGCCTTGGACTGATAGCCAAAGTTGCTCTGATTTTTGCTCCACCAAGCATTCAGCAGGGACGAGTGCTCAGGATCTTGGTTTTGGGGGTTGTTACCCGTTTTGAGGCTGAGATGGGAGTTCTGCTTCCTATCTGTTTTTGCAAAAGGCAATTTTTTACAAACCTTCCCTGGCTTGCATTTGTAGCAATGCCACAGAAGTTTGTTTTCCTCCATGGAAGGTGCAGTTCAGGGATTTTTTTGCTTTTTTAACTTGCGGCTTTCTTGACTGCTTTTCCAGCAGGATTATTTGTTGCTCTATTAGCAAACAAGTCCTGCGTCACATAGACAGGAATGTGCAGGAGGCATATAATTCCCAATTTATTAGCTTGGTTCGCATGATGTTATCAAGAATTGATTGTAATTCTTAGTGGCATTAGTGGCACCTTCCTATCATAACAACAGTATTTCCTGTCAGGAACACTATTTGTGCAGTAGTTGTGTTACAGCACAAATAATTATATTACTTACATTCAATTTGTATCATTACACACGACACAACTGTACCTGCCACGCAGTATCCTGCTTCATTTGTGCCTGAGGCAGAACCGCATCACGTAAATACCCTCCTTGACATGTTTTGTTTGAAATGGTATTCTACAAATTATTAAAATAGCTCAAAAATAGCATATCTCAACTATAAAGAAAGACAAAAATCCCCCATATTACTAGAGAAAGAACTTCATTTAAAATTCATGGCTAAAAATCATTGCTCTATAAATTAAAGGAGATGCTGTCAAGTTTGGTAAAACCCTGGAAACGACAAACCTTGTTTTCTTACTTTTCTCTGCAAACTCCCTTTAAGTCTGTGTGTCCTTGTCATGATAAAATGCTTAAGTGAGTTTTAGCAAGGAGTGAAAATTCATTCATTTATATGCAGCCTTACGTGACAGCTACCCATCCTAGCAAGGACAGTGTGGTCACAGCCCGAAGGAGCCAGTACCTGCACAGTTGTTTGCAAGACTTGGTCACCACGTCCCCAGGACAGGCCATGGATAAGGCTGAAGACGGGACCGCCTGTGTTAGAGTAACTTTGCCAGCGGCCCCTCTAAGGCCCTGAGACTCCCCAGAGAGCCCACCCAAGCATGGGGGCTGCTGGGATTCAATAGGCACCAGCTGCGGCACAGCGATAGATGAAGTTCTCTTTGGGGGACCCTCTAGTCCTCATACAGGCTGTTTAGAAAAGGAGCTATCTAGCCTAAGACCAGATGTGATAAGAGGAGCTGATAGCAACAAATACAGTTGAAACATTTCACTTTCTGAGCATTGTTTCTTTCACTTTTGCAGATTTTCTGCTCCAGTAATAGAGTGTAGTCCTTTTAACTTCATCTGAGCTACTGAAACACTCTAAAGGAACCTGCCAAAATCTCCTTATAGCAACAAAAAATTCTAGACCCTCATAGCCAAATCTTGTTTGGAGAGGTCTAGTTGTTCTGAAAGTTATCAGTGACATACAAAAAGGGTTTGATCCCAGGAATATCTGATAAATCGTGTCTGATTTCAGAGCATCTTTGACTATTGAAGAGTGATTCATGTTCTGGGAGCTGATGTAGCAAATGAGATGGTGGTGGTCAAGATGGAAGACCCATGGGTGGGCTCCCAACAGAGGCAAAGACATGCTGTGTCTCAGGGGACCACAGTTTCCCCATGATTCTGCTCAAAGGAAGACTGTATGGGATCATGAAAAACAAATGTACGACATGCCGAATTCCGATTAAATTTTGGAAGCATTCAAGGGCACGTGATGTCACCTGCACCATGCCAGGGGAAGGAATACATCTCAGAGAGGTTATTTGCAAAATAAGGTACAAGTAGGTGCTAGAAGTCCATTGTCACCCCAGCTCAAGGTGGCAAACTCCTCTTTGTGTCAGTGAGTGAGCAGGGATATCAGTCTCACCCGTGCCAAGGGTTGGGGGCCAAGCCCACTTGTAAGGTAGCTGTATCTGGAAGGTTTGGGACAGTTTGGAGGGGAATGAGATGTATTTAATTTAAATGTATTTAAATTAACTTTTGAACTTCCCCTGGAAACAGGAGTGTTTTCAGCTTTCAGTATAGCAGGAGGTTAACAGAGCAGAATGCAGATGGAAACTAATTGCATATGTGAAACTAAAGCATACATGAATTATCTCCTTTGTAAGATGTACCAAGTACACTGAGATAAGACATGACTCACCCCTAACTTAGGTAGGAATTAGTTTAAGAATGATAGAGATTTTAACATATTCCTTAAAGAACTCTCTGAAACTAATGGTAATTGAAAGCCAGCTGAAGTAGCTATTTTGTCTGGCAAGCTTCCATGCAAAATTTAATGCTGATGCTGGCTCAGACAGATGGAGATTTGGAGGGGAAGAACAAGTGCCATAGGGCTTTATTGGATGAGCCTAGTAAGATTTCTGCAAGCTTCTATCGCAGGGTTTATGAACCTTAGGCTTGTTAACTTCAGTGCAGTTTTGTTCAGGATTTTAATCCTGCTTTATTTCCTGTGGTCCAGATGACACATCTAAGCATCTTCAGAAAATGTAGTGGGATGCTCTTCAAATAACGTGTGACTCTGTGTGAGCAAGGGCAGATACATACTGTTTTTACCTCAATATCTGAAAGTTTGTGAGTATCACTATATAAAATTCTTTACTCTTGGAATGTCTTCTTCGGTTAGATCATGCAAATTTAGTGCTGGCTGTTGTTTCTGTAAGATGAAAAGTATGAACAACTCATGAATATTTCATCATTTGTTTCTGCGCTGGTCAGAAATGGTAATTTGAGCTCCAGACTGTAGGATTTTATTATAAAAGAGTTGGACACTCAGAGGATAAAGACAGAAAAAAAAGTGCTTCTGACAGGATTTATCCTTGCCAGTGCTGGTATGTAGACAAGTTGCCTAAAGGATATGAAATTGGGGTAATCTACTGAGCACATATTTGGGCTGTGCTACTGAATCAATTCTTGATCTGCAATGCATTTAACGCTGTAGTATTTTCCTCATTTACTTCCTGCCTTTTTCTTTCTTTTTCTTTTTTTTTTTTTTTTTTTTTTTTTTTTTTTTTTTTCTTTCTAAGGAACAGCTGAAAGCATTGTGTCACCCCCGATCACAGGCGAAGCATCACACAGAAGAGAGCCTTGGACAGTGCCTTCATTCATTTCAGGCTTGATGTGCACCAACATCTCCCTTGGGAGCTGAGCACTGCCCTGGAAAGGCTGTGAAGGGGAAAGGATCAGCTTAGGTACCATAGCTCAAGGTGCATCAGCCCTGATTTTTCTCTTATGACTCAGAGGGTGGTGAGGCCCTGGCACCGGCTGCCCAGAGCAGCTATGGATGCCCCATCCCTGGAGGTGCTCAAGGCCAGGCTGGGATGGTCCCTAGGCAGCCTGATCTGGAGGGTGGCAACCAGTCCACAGCAAGGGGTTGGAACTGGGTGGGCTTTAAGGTCCCTTCCAACCCAAGCCATCTTATGGTTCTATGACTGTATGAATTCCTGTGCCCTTTTCTGCGATGTCTGTAATTCTGTGTTGCTCTCCTTTATGCATCTGGCCATCCTGTGAGAGAATTTGAAGGTAACATTTTTCTTTGTAACCAGTGTTACCAGGGAACTGATAATCTGTGTACCATCTTCAGCCTTTCCTGAATATTAGGGTGTTTGGCTTGAGGCCACACTAGTTTCGGAGTGGGAACTGCTACTTGTTCTGCTAGCACGTGGCAGATTTTTGTTGTTCTGTACTCAGGAGTTCAGGGTTTCTTTTCTTTTTCTTTCATTTATATCAATGGAAATTGTTCACACAACTCTGAAGCTTACAGAAATGTTTCCAATGAGAAATGGATACACTTTTTAAAATAAACGTTTCTGAAATTTTCCAACTGGAAACCCTGGTGAGAAGAGGTGTAGACGTTCTGCCGTAAGCAGAGGAAGCCTTTTCTCAGTAGCTCAGATGCTGGCTCTCCATCCCTTCAACATCCAGAGTAGGCTGTCTGCAGTGGACTGAAAGTTGTCTCATCAGCCTCGTGCTGCATCATCACCACGTGACATGTTGTGACAAGCTTTTAACTTCTGAGCGATGATGGCTGGAAATGTGTCACTGCTTTGGGAGCAGCGCAGCCAAGTCTGCCAAAATGAATTCCTGCCGCAGCCCCTCGGAAGCAGGTGCCCATCCCAGCCATGGTGCTCCAGGGGCAAACCAGCCAGGATGATTCAGGTGGCCTGCACAGGCCCAGGGCGCATCATTTGCTGCAAATCCCCGTATCCATGTGCATTTTCTGAGTGCCAGCACCCAAATGGTTTTCCTTTTTAACTCTGTGAGTGGATTTTCGGTGATTTTGCTCTTTTTATTGATTATTCGTCAGGGCCAGTTCAATTTTCTACCAACATCAGTTCCAAATGGGGCCTTGGATTCTTCTAATGAGGTCAAGAAACTACAACAAAATTTAGAGCAAATGGGAAAAAAGAAACATCGGTGACAGGTCGCCTGCGGTTTTAAAGACCAAGAGCTGTCCTCCCTGGCAGGCTGCCCTTTTCTATCTGCAATCTGTCCTACAAAGTGGACGGGAGATAACTCACTGGCAGATCCCTCCCTGTGCTGATAATAGGGGTTTTAATTTACTGGCGTGTTAACTTGGCACTGCTGAGCAATATAGGAATGATGACTCCCATCACGCTCAGCGCACTTCCAAACCTTATTAATAAACTTTAAAAAAGGGAATGGAGCTAGGATTCATTGTCTTTTGGATGAAAAAGAAAAATGGCATGTAAGTCTTCAAGTTTCCCTCACTTAATGACCACAAATATTTTGTTCTGATGTTCTACCTTCCATCAGAAAAATGTGTAGCTTTCCTGAAGCTAACCTCCTGTTTTCTTAGAGAAACAAAGGAAATTTATCCTCTCCATAGATGGGGAGGCAGATGAACAAAGAGGGCAAGAGACCTGTTCTAGAGAGATGGAAAAAGGTCTCTGTTTATTGAGTTCTTTGAGGGCTGATAAGCTAATGATGCAATTTGCAAGGAGAATGCCCATATTGCTGCTCAGAATGTGCTGGGCTAATCTGTTGCTTATTTTTAAACATCTTTCTACCTACAGCAGAAATCAACACACTTTAGAAAATCTTTTTGGTCTACCCATATCCTTTGAAGTTAAAAAAAATAAAAAACTTCATTGTCTCTTTTCTTGAGCCCCAGCATTCTTCAGAGCAGGGCAGGATGGCCTTTGTTCTCATTACATGGTATTATTTAATAGAAAAGTTCAAAAAATAGATATTTTTTAGTCTAATTTCCTGCAAGAAAACAATTGAGGGTTTTTTTGTATGTTTGTCCTGCCTTCCTGCCTGTCAGATTATCTTTAAAACCTTCTGCATCTGCCAGCAGTGTTTCACAGAGCACCAGCACTGCAGCTAGGGAAACAGTGGTATGTAGTTGGTTTGCATGGAAGAAATGGTCCTAAAAATATCCCAAAAGTGTCACTCCATGTCCTGCACCTAGAAGAAGGGGGTTAAAGATGTAGCTGCTGCATTCAGTGCTATTCTTGCAGTGGCTTACTCAGATTTACAGCCACTGTGACCCAGCTGAAGGCTGCTGAATCACGGTGGAAGTCCTTGATTGCCTTCACCAAAGTTCATCCCTCTGCCTTTCCAAACATGCTTAATTCAAGAACCCACTGATGTTGGAAGTGAGTGAAAAGAGGGAAAAGATAAACAAAAGTAGTGCTTTTGTGTGACTACTTTTCAGACTGAGAAAAGGATGCTTTTTGTTGGTGGCCATAACCTGCTCCAAACTTCCATGCTGTGACCTCCTCCTCTGTCATCTGTGGGAAAGATGGACTGGAGAAAGGCAATGAGTGATTTTTTTTCAGTGTTGTGCACGTACTCATCATGGGTTATGGTACACAGTGAGATGGAGAGGGTGGTGCCTCTTTGGTTTTGGCTGAAGCCCTCTGATGGCTGCTAAAGAACACGTAACTGGGGTTTCTAATTGTGCCAGGGAAACAAATGCTTGTGTGCTAATCCTATTAGAGAACAAGGCTTAAGCCTGGGTATCTGTCTGCATGAACCTGTTCCCCCAGGCCTCCATAGTGCCGACCTTAGCAGAAGCTTCCTGCTGTGTATGAACCATTGTATCGTTAAGCCTCTGAGTGGAGCAATGCCATGTTAACTTTTCCCATGCTGCTGTCTAGACCAGCTCTGAGCAACAGGAGATGGCATGATGGCAAATGCAGAGCAGCTCGCTGATGCCTATGGCTCATCGCTGCTAAACCAAGTGTTAGGACCAAGAGGAGAGAGCTTTGGCATGTCCTCATCACAGCCCTGTGTTGGGATTTGCTGCACCTGCATGGCAGCACAGAGAGAACATGGAAGCCCACAGAGGACACTGCTGTCTACTGTCTGAAGTGTCACCTGGAAGCAGGCGCATCAGCTGCTGCTTTGGGAAGACTGTGTGTGGTGTTCATCAGCTGCAGTTTGTCCTGTGGGAGCTTCAACACACTAGGTTTGGGCTGATCCCGAGCACAGCACAGCAGGGAGAGTGACGGAACCCCTGCTGTGGACCAGATGGGCCCAGGCAAAGCTGGCTTTGGGAGCAGACATGTCTCACAACATTTAATTTTCCTCTAGTAGAATTGGTTGTCAGCACATTGCAGATATCTTCCTGACTGAAAGTGGTATGTTTTCATCAGACCGGTTATGGCCCTTTTGAAATGTGACTCTCGATGGGTGCATCCAGGCTTGTACCAAGCACGTTCCTAGTTAAGGTGGGGAAGAAGAGGCTGCAAACCTCCTAACACCCTTTCTACTTGAATTTGGTTTGGAGAAAATACACCTGAAGGATGATACAGCAGCTAGGATCATGGGCTTGGTGGCTCCATTCTACCTTCACGGTCTGTTTCTGAGAAGCAGTGGGAAATGCAGGAAGCCCAAGTGAGCCCAGTGCGGCCTTCCGGATTCAGAGAATCATAGGATCACAGAATGGCTTGGGTTGGAAGGGACCTCAGAGATCATCTAGTTCCAACCCCCCTGCCGTGGACAGGGCTGCCCGCCACTAGCTCACTAGATCAAACTGCCCAGGAACCCATCCAGCCTGGCCTTGAACACAGCCAGGGATGGGGCAGCCACAGCTTCTCTGGGCAGCCTGTGCCAGCGCCTCACCACTCTCTCAGGGAAGAATTTCTTCCTGATGTCCAACCTAAACCTCCCCTCTTGCAGTTTTAGCCCATTCCCCCTTGTCCTACCATTATCCACCTGTGTAAAAAGTCGGTCCCCCTCCTGCCTGTAAGCTCCTTTCAAGTATTGGAAGGCCGCAATGAGGTCTCCATGGAGCCTTCTCTTTTCCAAGCTAAACAATCCCAACTCCCTCAACCTTTCCTCACAGGAGAGGTGCTCCAGCCCTCTGATCATTTTGGTGGCCCTCCTCTGGACCCGCTCCAACAGCTCCACATCCCCTCTGTACTGGGGGCCCCAGGCCTGGACACAGCACTCCAGGTGAGGCCTTACAAGGGCAGAGTAGAGGGGGACGATCCCCTCCCTCTCCCTGCTGGCCACCCCTCTCTTGATGCAGCCCAGGATGCCATTGGCCTTCCTGGCTGCAAGAGCGCACTGCCGGCTCATGGCCAGCTTTTCGTCGATCACAACGCCCAAGTCCTTCTCCACAGGGCTGCTCTCAAGGAGTTCTTCTCCCAGTGTGTACACACACCTGGGATTTGCCCCGACCCACCTTGCCCTTGGCCTTGTTGAACCTCATCAGGTTCTCGTGGGCCCACTTTTCCAGCCTGTCCAGGTCCCTCTGGATGGCATCCCTTCCTTCAGGGTTATCAACTGCACCACTCAGCTTGGTGTCATCACCAAACTTGCTGAGGGTGCACTCGATCCCACAGTCTAAGTCGTTGATAAAGATGTTGAAGAGCACTGGTCCCAAGACGGACCCCTGGGGGTCACTGCTCGTGACCGGCCTCCACCTGGACATACAGCCATTGACTACAACCCTTTAGCTGCGACCCTCCAGCCAGTTCTTTATGCAATGATCAGAAGCCCAAATGAGCCCATTGCGGCCTTCAGGATTCGACACAGAAGGAATCACAAAGCATGAACAAAAAGTCACTGCAAAGTTTCTGATAGACTCTTCTTGTTTTAGAAGTGCCTCAGAGCTGATTTCTGCTGTCATTTTGGAATGTGAACTGAAAAAAGCCATTCAGGCTAGCCCAGAGGGATAAAGTGCCCATTTTGCTAGTGTAATAAATACCAGATCAAACAGAAATGAAATCATCCCAGCGCAGCGCTCTCCTCAGACAGGTCCTGCAGTGTTGTGCCATAGACTTTCTGCTGCCACCTACGCAAGAAACCGTCAGGCAGGAAACAAGGGCGTGAAAAACAGTTTTCTGTGGTAGTAAAGAAGAGCCTGCTCGATGCTTGACGTAGGATGACGCAAACACAGGCTCTGAGGAGGAACGGGTACGAGGCCTCTGAGTCACCCTCCTCCCGGCACCATCAGCCTTAGTTTAAACACTAAACAGTCATTTTACAGATGCTGTGTTTTGACTGTTAACTTCTAAACACCTTTTTCTGTGGAGAGCTGGACATATCTCTTGTGTAAATGATACCAGCTGGGTTCACACTGCTGCTGCTGCGTAAAGCACCCTCACCTGCTTCTGGGTGGGGAATGTGGCTGCCCCAAGTGATGCTGCTGTGGGTAAAAGGGATATAAATGCTCTCCCAGCATCTCAGCTCCCTCAGGTATGGGGTTGGTATGGTGCATTTTCTTGTCTATACTGCTTTTTACTACTGCCTCATGCTTCCCCCTGCCTCACCCCTTAAAAAAAAAAAAAAAAACCTAGCACCAACTCTAACAAGAAATCCCAAACTTTTTGTGGCTTCTGAATTAATTAATTCTCTAGAATTAAGGACTTACAGTACTGTCTCTGGGAGTATGGTAAAGCATGAGGTGAGAACCCGTCCTATCTAATGCCATGGGAGAGTTCCCTGATCCTTGCTATGAAGCCCACTGGCAGCGAGGACGGGGGAGAGCATTGTCCCCTTCTCTGGAGGTGAGCTTTCCATCGGATCCACAGTATCAGGGATAAGGGGTTGCTTCTTTGTTTCATTGCTACCTTCTTATGTGACTTCTCCTACTTGAGTGCCGCCTGGAGAGGCGTGACATGTGGGAAAGGGAAGTCTATGGAGCGTAGTAATTAGTTGGGTAAGTGCTTGCTCCCCCTCTCCTCATTCTCCAGTACATGGACATTACCCGTAGAGCCATAAAATAAATGTGATGTGTCAGCTCTGGCCCTCTTTTGCCCCTCAACAACTCCTCATACATGACAGGAGCCTTGGTAAACCAGTTCTATTGCTGCTTTGTACCAACAGTAAAAGTGTCCCAGAAAGGTTGTTGTAGAGAAAAGAGGAATAGATGTGAATGGGGCATGGAGCCCCATGCACCCCTTAAATCTCTGCACTGATACACCAGAAAATGAGAGGCTTCATATGGGTTAGTTGCCCTGGGTGGAGGAGAAGTCTGGCCCTGAGAACAGAAAGCAGTGGAGAAGCTGGAAGCCTTCTCAATTAGTTGTCAGGATAAAATCATGGCCCAGCAAAATATTAGTTTAATTGTGTAAACACAGAGAACTTGCTTGGGGAATCTTAGATAACATGTTTGTGAGGTTTTTGGCTGAATTGAGTGACTAAAGCTCAGAGCAGGTGGTGCAACAAGGTGGAGAATCTCATGCTGATTTGTGCCTGCTGTGAATTTGGCCCATTGCAGTAGTGATGTAAAGGATGAAAATAGAATTTTTTGTGCTTCTCCTGCACCTACTGCTTCTGAACACTTTAGTAGATGTACAGCAAACAGCTGCAAAGGAAGGCGCGCTTCTACCTGCCAGGAGCAGCAGCAAATTCCTGATGTTAGTGTTTTGTGACTGCCAAATTACACTGAAATGGGAGAATCTGCAGCAGGTGCAGAGCACAGTGGAGCAGATAGCAAAGACCAGGAGGCTTGGGGGTGAGCAAACAGGTATAGCAGTAGTAACTTCTGAAGCCAGTTCAAATTTTTCTCAAACTCCCTCCTTAAATCTTGGCTTTCCTGGTATTTTTGTGTGCTGTTGACAACAGTGCAATGGGATGTAGATGGTGAGAAGGTTGAATTTCTGAAGGGCCAACTTTATCTATTTTATCAAATACAAAACTGAATCCTAACCAGGGGAAAGCTAATTGGAACAACTCCCTGAGTGTGCTGTTCTACTTACAGCCTGCAGCTCACATCAAGCACTGTCTCCTGTGGTCACTGCTAGGCATGTGCTGTGCTAAGCAGATTGGGCTACAGTACTCTCTCTGCAAGGGAGAGTCTTTAACAAAGCTTTTCATCATGAAATGATTTTTTTCATCTCTGCTGAACGTATTTGGTGACAAGAGAATTGTAATCATCTGAGGCATCAGTTGTCACTCTCCGCTGCTGGCAGCGTGACTTGTGCTGCTCACGTGCGTTGATTTCTTGCATGTTTCTCCACTGGGGAGGAAGGAAGATGTACGTAGTGAAGTGGTTTTTGGCCACTTCTTTTTATTTAGGCTTGTAGTGGCTATTTCTGGAATGTGTCTTGATGTCTGCATTGGCTTGAGATGCGTAGTACTCTTGTTAGTAGACCCACAAGCAGGTGGGGCATGTCTCTACCATACCAGCTTGTTGAAGCAGCTGTTCAAGCAGCTGGCCTCCTATAGTAAGGGAGCAGCAGTTAGGGTGGGTGCTGCTTTAGTTGGCTGAGGATGGCATAATGATATTTTTGGCCAGAATTGTTTTGTGGAGTGACTGATACAACAGGCTCTGTGAAAACCAGACTTGGGGTGGCAGAAAACTAATGGAGCCATCTCCAGCTCTCATTAGTATGTAGCAGCAGAGGCCATAAACCATCTTCCTCCACTGGGTCAGGGAGATGACTAGCATCTGGGTGAAAAGCAGGAAACCATCCAGAAAGAAGGCTGCCTGCCTGCTGATATCCCTCCTTGGCTTTCCAGAAGTAAGTTGCTGGGATACCTCATGTGTGCTTCAGCTGATAACAGAAGCATATCTTTCCCATTATTGTCTTTTCAGACCCTTTTTCCTTTTCTGGTCTCATTCTTTGTAGCTGAATACCTAGCCCAGGTTTCACAGGGAAGTGAATTTGGAGCGCCTGAAATGGTATGTGATGAGGCAGGTGTGCTACAGTCAGGTGAAATGACGAGCACCGCATCTTCCTTCACCCTAAAATAACAGCCAATACCCTCCAGGCAAAAATAAAAATAGAAATAATATTGAAAAAAAATCTTGTATAAGCTCCCACTAGATGTCTAACTGAAGCAAACTATTTGGCAATGTTATGCTCTGGGGGTGCACGCTGGTCCCATTTCTTGAGCTGTGGACATCCTGTGAAGTTCCTCTCAGCCTGTTTGGCGTGGCAAATGTTAAGCTAATCCTAAAAATCCTCGCTTCTTAACAAGCGAAGAATGCAGCATCTCGATGGAAATTTAATGAGAGGAATCTGAGGAGCAGAGCTGACAAAGCAGTGACCTTTACTCCATGGTCAGCCAGAGCGAGTCCATCCTGAGGTGGTGAGATTAATGAATATGTTGGTTCCAGCCAAAAGCAAATGGCCATTATTTATATCATAGGGCTATTTTACTGGGATGCAGATTTCATAATGCTGAACTCTGCTCGAGAGGAGCCGTGAGCTGAGCCAGCACGAGGAGCCATTGAACTATTCACTATTCCTAATGCAAGCACAGTCTGAGGTCATGACTGGAGCAATCTATCCAAGCCTGAGGTCAGCCATCTGATGTGACTTTGCAAATAACTCACTGATGCAGAGTACAGGTTTTCTTTATTAATTTCAGTTTGCAGCATGAAGTAATCTATGGATATTTTAATCAAAAGAGAGATTATACAGCTATACTAGAAAAGAGGAGCTGTTATTACCAGGAATCCTGAACACTAAAATATTCCCATTGTAAGACACATCACTCATAAAGCGCTGAAGTTTAGCCTTGTGGTCTGCAATTTCTGCCCTGTTTTGAGATTTTGTCTGCTAAATTATCTGAGGGAACATGCTCTAGCCTAAAAAGCAAAAGATCTCTGTAAAGTTCATTTGATGCTTGCATATGTTACAATGTAATTCTGGGATCAACACTGGGAAACAAGAGCAGGGGATTTCTCTGATGGCTTCAGAGCTTCCTCGCTGGCAGTCAGTACCCCTGCAAGGGGAAGCACTGCCACCAGCAAACAAGTGTTAGTGGGTGGAAGCACTGAGTGGCGGAAAAAAAAAAAAAAAAAAAAAACACCCCAAAAAAAAACAC
>VXAV01004866.1:232463-254379 GCA_013399715.1 Alectura lathami | reverse complement strand
AAGCTGCCACGACGTTTGAAAAAAAAAAAAAAAAAAAAAAAAAAAAAAAAAAAAAAACAGTGCACTCCCTAGATGATTATTTACCTACCACAGCTGACTTGTGCCCTGTGGCTCTTGTTTTCCATAAACTGAGGGTATCAGAGTGCCACTGCATCATTTTTATGCTGTGCATTTTCTCATCAGGAAGCCGGCCCTCCTAAGAGTCATTAGTGCCAGGGTAAAAACCCCTCTGTCACCACAGTCTGCTACAGTTAAGTCAGATAGAAACACTACTTATTTTGTTGGGATGAAACAAATTCCTTTTGACTGAGTAGCTGACAAGTTCAGGGGTTTACTGAGATCAGAGAGAAGGTTGTTTGGGGATATAAGTATCTCTGAAGCTGCAATGTACCATCTTTGCAGAGCTCAGTGTTTGAAGTGAGACATTCTATGCATTCCTTAAATCCTCTAGGTTTGTGGATGTTGTCCATCCAAGAAGCATTCGAGGTAAGTGGTATTCTTATGGATCAGTGCAGCAGAAGCATAAGGCTCTGGTTCTCTTGCTGTGTATTATTTGAGCATTCATGTCAGAGGCAACCATGTAAAGCTGCAGCTCACCTCCCTGCTCAGTATTAGAGCAGCTGGAACTGTGTTCAGTATTCCTCAAATCTGGGCTCCTGAGACTTCCAGAGTAATTCAGGCTCACCTGGCACCTTTCGGACATGGAGCAGACACTTTTCTATTCTAGCAGGACAACCACACACATTGTTTGGAAGCATATGAACATATGATTGCAAATATAGCCCCTGTGAAATGTGGTGACTAAAATATCTCGTGGTGCCAGCTCTGAGGGACCCCAGGATTTGAGGACACCCCTCAAATCCCTGTAGATTTCCAGAGCTTTCAGAGCGAGATAAGCTGGTGCTAGATGTGAAGGTGGATGGCTCTGAATCTGCATGCAAGTTCCTCACTGAAGTAACTACACTCAAAATTGCTGATGTTTTCCCCTTAGTTCTGTCGTCAACGGTTCTTTCTGAACAGGGCTTGACAGCTCCACTTTTCACTCTCATGGGTAAGAATCCATACAAGGGATTTGTTTCCATAGGGGAGCTGAATGTCAAGCAGTGGAGGGAAAGTTGAATGGCATGGATAAGTCAGGGCTCTGGATGGATGGGTGGAAATGCTAAGGCTCCTGTTCTGGTTGGCTCTGAAATGTCAGAGGGGCTTGGTATGGAGGGTGAGAAATGCTGGCACACCAGCTGGACCTAATTTTCTCAGTCATTCTCCTATAACTGCATGTGAGGTGATTTTTGGGTCTCTCTCACCCTACTGAGGAGGTGGGACATGCTCTCAAATCCTAAAATAAGTGTATTGTAAACTGAAGTTGGGAGGATAGACCTAGTTGTGGTGATTTAGAGTTGTGGTATTATTTAGGGTGTCTAGACAGAAGAATGAGGTTAGCCTGTTTTCTGGGTGCAGGTATTGCAGAAACAAACCCTGCACAGTAAGCTCAGTGTGTCTGAGACTCAACCTGTGCCCATGTGAAATGCCTCTGCAGTAGTCTGGCAGTTCTCAGAAGCAAAATATCTTCATCAGCAGCTAGGGGGGAATCTTCACACATTTATCTTAATAATTGATTCCAAAATTGGTTTTAGTAGCTTGTGTATTTTGTCCTTTCCCCCAGACCACTATATATGGATTTGTAGGAACAGGAACTTCTGGACAAGGATTATCCTTACGAACCTGTAGGGTCCTGATGTTTGTGAGCACCATTCCTATGACTGACTGAACGGTGATGCTCCATGCTGAGATGTGTCTTATGCAGAGATGGGGTTCATTTCTGAATCCATTTGGGCACTGAGGCTCTTACTGGAGAGGGTTTAATCGCTGAAGAGATCAGCGGGGTTTATATTTGGAGCAGTGCCTTGGGAACTGATGGGGATCAGCAGAGCTTTACAGGAAAATCTGCCCAATACCTGATTGTGTTTGTCTGCCTTTAGCAAAAGCTATCCAGTTAATGCCAATTTAAATTTTCACTTAGGCATCTGTAGGTATAATTGCATAAAGTACTGTGCATTAAACTGATTCCAAATACATGTTTGGATGTACGGCCTTCAGAAGGACTAGATATGGTAGCTTATTTCCAACATACGTTGGCCATTGAAGATCCAAAGACGTTATATACTCCTTTTATTTTTTTGCTTGAAAAAGTAATGATCTAAATTTACACTGGGTTAGTAATACCCTGGTAATGGTTCAGCTCCTACAGTGTCCCATCAGTATCTTTGGGAAGTGCAGCCCTCAACACTTCCATGGAGCATTTTGCTGACAGATCCGAAATCTGCGGATTACATGAGTTGATTGTGCAGGATAAATGAAAGCTCACAAATGAATTCAACAGAAGCTGCTTAAATCTTGGTGTAACATGCTGTAATTAATCACTGCTGCTGTGTAACACCTGGAACCCAGCAGGAGCCCGAATGCAAAGCAGGTCAGCCAAAGCCAGCCTGAAACCTGCAGGGAAAGCAAAGCCAGAGGGGAATTCTTACCCGC
Source organism: Alectura lathami (assembly GCA_013399715.1). Taxonomy (NCBI): domain Eukaryota; kingdom Metazoa; phylum Chordata; class Aves; order Galliformes; family Megapodiidae; genus Alectura; species Alectura lathami. Next base: position 251,847 of record VXAV01004866.1, on the reverse strand, counting down.
CTATGCCTTGCTCTTATGTTGCTAGAATTGTGTTTTTATTTTATCATGCAAAGTGCAATTTTAGAAATGCAACTTGAAGGAGAAAGGATTCCTGTCACACAGAGCCCCCAGGGACTCAGTCTGAGTGTGTTCCATGAGGGCAGCTCACCTGTCCTCTCACCAAGGGGTGAGGATTCCGTCTCGCAGCATGGTCTCGCTGTGCAGGGGGATGCACATGGGGTGCTCAGCTGGCACTGGGGCAATTAGCAAAAGGGAGATTGTAGCTGATCTTGGAAACTTTGAAAATTTGTCCTTGAAAAAATGTTAATGCCCAGTTTTGGCTCTCATCACATCTTCAGCAGCACTCTGCAAATCTTTTTTTTTTTTTTTGGTTTTTTTTTTTTTTTTTTTTTTTTTTTTTTTTTTTTTTTTTTTTTTTTTTTTTTTTTTAAAAACTTTTTTTCTGTGGTTTGNGGGTTGCACAGAGCTGTACCAAATTGTTTTGGAAAACATGTCACCTTGCTGCCTGTTGCTTTTCCCTTGTCATTCTTCAGTATCTCCTTTAGATCTGGGTTGCTGTCCTTACAGCCCCTTGAAGTTTTAAGGTTTGTCTGACTTTGCTAGCCAAAGGTCCTCCCTCTGAGATGTCTCTTCCTTTAATTCCTTCCCAGCCCCACGGGGATTCACAGCCTTAAGTATTTTTAAATCCCTCCTTTGATATTTGACACTGTTCCCCTGCAAGGTCTTCTCCTTAACCCCAGCCCCTCAGAAAGCGCTGAGGGGATGGGTTTTGCCAGGGATGAGGCTGCTCTTGGTTTGTGGGTGAGGCATCAGGTGGTGGTGGCTGTTAGTGAACAGCTTTTCAGAGATGTGCTTTGGCGCTGCCTGTTGCAGAATGAATCTGGATACAATAAATCACTAAATCTTCACTTCCATCTGCTTGGGATGTAGGTGTTGTTCTTTAATCCCTCCCCCCCAAGTCACATTAACTTTGCCCCTCTATATTTCCTCCCTCCAAACTGCTGCTGCTCTACTGTGCAATCTCTCTCCCTCTCTTTTTGTAGCGCAGTCTTTTCTTGCTTGTGTGTTTATGCTCACCTTTCCCTTCTGTTTTGGAGTTCATTATAAAATTTTGACATTTCATTCACTTTGTTTATTACAAAAAAAGGCAGCTACTTCTCACAGCTCAGCCTTGCCTAGTGCAGGAGAAGCAGCAGCCAGCACTGGAGGAAGGGCCCCTGTGAGGCTGGAAGGAGGGGCCAACCTCCACAGCTGGCCTTTGGCTGGTCTACCACACTGATGGGCCTTGGTACCAACCTAGAGACAGAGCAAGTCCCTCATCCCAGGTCAGATCTCTTGTTCTTAAAAATGTGCTTTTGGGTCTTCAGGACATACTTCTGGATTTATCTTCATGTCCTCCACTCTTGGTTGTTGCAGGGTTTCCTTCTGAAGCCTTCATTTTTCCTCAGCCTTTCTCTGCTAACATTGCCCTGTTGCCGTGACAGCAGGTGACATGATCCAGGTGCTCTTCAGAGATCCCAGTCTGATACGACAGTGCTGAAACTGGCCGTGATTCGTCCCTCCTCTGATACTACTCTGATAATGCAGAGCAACACGTGGGCACAACGCGTGGCAGGGAGAGGGTTTCATCAGCTGCTGTGGTTTGATGTTTAATACATGAGGCAGAACCCCAAGCACTTGATCACTATGTCAGGGTAAGCCGCGATGGAGCATGTTGACAGCAGCACAGCAGCTACATGACAGCCAGAATCAATCCGCTGCACGCAAAGGCTTAATACCTCCAGCAGCGATGCTGCCATGGCGCTGAGCCCAGCCTGCACCAACCTTAATCCTCGATTCAAGGGAAGCGTCAATGCAAGGGCTCAAGTGCTGGGATGGCCTGTGAGGAAGCTCTTGGTGAGCATTTGGGGTGGCAGCCCCTAACTCAGTGCTAGCTCCCCGCTATGCGATGAGCTGATGAGGATTCAGAAGAAAAATTGTTGCTATGTCTTTGTTGGCCTTGTTTAAATAAGCCACAAGAGAGGCTTGCCTATGGGAGCTGATGGTGATTTGTTTTTTTTTTTTTTTAATAAAGAAAAACAAAATGTTTTCACTTGATAATGATGCTATTAAGAGGGGTCCAAAGGAAATATAAATGTTGGATTGATAGTTGACTAGCTGTTTCTAAAATCCTAGATTTGAGGTCCATATATGTTTAATGCCACTCAGGCCTGATATGGATACACCGTAACCAAAGCACTCAGTAATTCTGTATCAGCCATAGCACTGGGGCTGGTGGAGGGAGGGGTTGATCATATAACACCCCCAACAGCAGAAAGGAGGAAAAGTGGTTAAGCTGTAGGCAGGAAAGGGAAGGCAGGAACAAGGCAGCAAACAATTGACACCTGGACTCTGTGGAGTAAAAGTGGTGAGAGCATTCTTCATAGAAAAATCTGCCCATTGTGTGGCTGCTGGCGTCCAGAGCGAAACAAACAAACCCAGTCAAAGGGCGGAAGGCAAAAGAAAGAACTGGAAAATCTGTGCTGTTGCACAGACCTGGGGTGCTGAACTCCTCCTAGCCCAAGGCTGCAGATAGAAATAGGCCAGCCCTAGCTTCCTTGGGCCAGCAGCTTTTGCATGAAAGCTAATAGTTCTGGGTGGATGTAAGGTGTAACTCCATCTCTTTATCATAGCTAATTTATTTTGCAGAGCATGTAGATGCTTCAGCCCAGTTGTCTGCCACGTGAGCTGCCATGGTATTGGCAAGCAGCACCGTCAGCTCCGCGTGCGCTGAGCTCCAGCAGGCAAAGCGCTGTCTGCAGCGATATGCGGGCACTGAGTCCTCCAGGAGGTCAGATCTCCCTGTAACACTGCAGATGTCCCCCGTGCTGTTCATCCTGCCTGCTAACTTTCCGTGTACTCAATTGCTGAGCTACTCCTCACGCGTTTTTATAAAATTCTGTTTGAATATGACTGATTTGCAGACTTGTTTTTAAATGCTACTCTTTGGGGTGTCTTTCCTTGTGTAATGTTGCTGTTAGAAAAAAAAACAAGAAGTCTAATGTGGGCAGAGTCAAAGGCTAGGCATCTAGCTAATTTTAGACTTTTAATAGTTGAAAACATAAGACTTTCTCTTCCAAATTTGGTAAAAATGAGCATGAAGCAATTGGCTTTGTCTGTTGTAAGGTATCTCCAGCAATGACCTCATTAGGCAGTGAACTTCACTGTATTATTTGCTATAATGCTGTTGAGGGTGTAGTGTTTTTTAAAATATTTTTATATGCCTTTTGTATCATGACTAATTGTTTTGGAGACATTTTACCATACAGACTAGAAGTGGTTGTTGTTTTGTTTTTTCCTCTTTAATTTGTCCTTGGTTCTGCTAAAGCACTTGTGCTGATTCTGAGGTTTTCTGTGCATGAAATAAGGTGTGTGTGTGTTCCTGTTATACTGGATTGCTCTAGCTGTGTTTGGAGCTGCTGCAGCATCTCTGCAGCTTTTTTGTCTTAATTCTGTTATATTAGGCTTGCAAACAGTGCTGTAACTTCAGAGGATCAGAAATCCTGGTTGCTGGAGCTTGTCCTCCTCTGAATGGGCTTTGAAAAGTGTCCTGCTCTGACTGAGGGAACCGCCTTGGTTGTTTCATGCTGTGTGAGGAAGGAGCACATGTGAGATCCATAGAGGAAAAAAAGGATTTTCCACGGAGAGAAGCCTGGGTAACTAGCTGACGCCATTCAGAGAGCTAGTTGCTGGCAGCCCTACTCTGAGGGGCCTTTTCTCCTACATGTTTATTAGGAAGATGTACAGAAATGCAGCTCATCACGTTACAGAGACAAGTCACCCACAGGCGACTGCAGTGCTCTTGGTAGACTAGCCCGAGGCCCTGCTGTAACATTATCATCTTCCATATTGTTAACAAAAATAGTAGCGCCGGTGGGTCAGGAGTTCAACCATTTGTCTAAAAGCTGCCACAAAGACGTACTATGTGCCTTCCTTTTTCTTGTAATCTAAAACTTCCAGCAACATTGAATTATGTCTGCAGCTGGCAAAGGCAGCAAGGCAGGAGCATCAGTGAGCTGAGCACCTTGTTTTGGTTTCCGGAGCTGTGGATTTAACACCTGTTTGTGTAAAGTTATTTCAAAATCACATCCATAACCACATACCCCTATCAGAGTCCCTCTGTGTCCTGGGAAGTGTTGAAGCCCAGGAGAGCAGGAGGGGTGTGGGGAAAGGGGGAGGAGCTTGTCTGCTGCAGCATTGCCTGCACTGGGCTCTGCTCTTGTTTGTACCTTCAGTTCTTTCCCAGTCAAAGTTTTACCTTGGGCTTCCAGAAAGGCCATGCTACAGCACCCTGCAGAGAGGATGATGTTATGAGAAAGGTTTTTAACTAACTGCATCCAAGTTTTCAGAGCCCACAAGGAAAAGGGCCATAAATTCCCATCTGCTTCAGCCCCAGCCCACCACTGGTGCTGCTTGGTGAGATCGCTGCCCTGGTCCTCGCTGCCTGGTTGGGAGCAGGTTGGGGATGGGACTAAGCTCCACCTGGAGGGAGGAAAGGCCCTGCCAGTGTGGCAGCTGTTCAGTGTTTAGATGACATGAGTGAGCAGCCACTTTGTGGCAGATGAAAGCAGCCAATGTCCCACATGTTCCTATAAATGCTCACACATCTGCTTCATTTGTGTGCTGGAAAGGCAGCTCTAGCTCTGTGTTCCCCCTTAAACTGAAACAAATGGGAAGATGTATCGACCTGGTATCATGCTTCTTGGCATTCAAAGTTAAGGATCCTCTGCAAGGATGCAATAGTGGCGTGCAGTCTGAACATGTATTGTTAATGTGATCTACGCAGCTGTAGTTCTAGAAAATAACATGGAGCTGTGGTTGAGCTTACGGGTAAAGCACACCACTGAGATCTTCCAGCCCCAAGGAAATGCCCATTAGGGAATTTAAATTCAAACCTAAATCCTTTTCAAACATTTTAAAGAGAACCACACAGATGTTAAGACATAGAAATGCAAAAGCAAGCACCCAAGCTACTCACCTCTGTCCTGAAGTAGCACTGAGTAGAAATGTTGATTTGGGACTAATCTTGTTTCATGATTTATTCTCCAACTGAATTGACTTAGTCATGGTTATTTGTTTAGTTTGTGTTGAAGGAAGAACTACAGCAGTTGGCTTCAATCCCAAAATAGGGATAATAATTTTTAAAAAAGGTTGTTTTGAGCCACCGCTATCTGAAAACATGATTGCTTTCCAGATTGCCAAGCTTGCTTGCTGTTGCCTGTAGCCTCAGATCAGAGGGACACAGAGCTTGCTCTAGGAGGGGGTGAAAAAGGTAAGTGACCTTGATAGCATAAGTGTGTGCTGGGTTACATACAGGTACAGGGAGCCTGATGGAGCAAACTGACCCGCAGCCAGCCCTCATGCAGGAAGTCTTCTGCTCTGCTGCGATCTTGTGCTGGGGCCTGGGGCATGTCCTGAGCAGGACCATCCCTGTGCTGCTTTGCTGTAGCTTCTAGGACAGCAACCAGAGCAGTGCCTGGGGTGCTGCAGCTCCTGCTCATCCCATTGGAGCTGGCCCACACTTTGGAGGGCAGCTGCTCCTCTTAAGGGGAGGAATCAATCCTTAGCTTATTCCTTTCCATGTTACATTGTCCGTTAGATTCTCTAAGATACTCTGGTGCACCGATACTTATTAAAGAAAAAATGAAATATTCATATACAGAAGACTGAGACATAAAAATATGATGGATAATGGTGCAATAACCTTTTCTTTTCTTTTGGCATGTTTGTAACACCTAAAGGAGGGTTTAGGGAGCTGGTTTGCCTTAAGAGTGTACAGTGGCCACTTACTGCCAGAAGACATGTGCTGCCTACATCACCTTGCAGAGCTATTCCATTTGTCCATTTGCCCATGTGTAGGGAAGGTCTGCTCGCCCAGCACTGCCTGAAGCTATTGCAGAGGTCATCAGCGTAACCCACCCCAGGCAGGCTGCCACGGATGCTTCCCTTCAGAGGAATCAGAGCTGGGGGCAAAAGACATTCACCATCATAATGGAATTTTGTGGGGCTTGGGAAGCAGATGAGAGTCCTCACCCACTGGTGTGGTCCTGGAGCTAGGCAATCCAGCCGGAAGAGGCTTTTTCCTTCTATGTTCACCACTTGCAAGTCAAGCTACTGAGTATGCAGGAGAGGCCCTTCATAGCTGCCTAATCAAGGAACAGATGCGACTGGCTTTTGGGCAGAGCAGGCTGTATATAAGGCAAGGTGGGTATTCACAATTTGCTTGGCACAGCATTTTCAGTGGAGATCGTACAAGGCTCCTCCTGCCTTGTGGATCATTCCTGCACTGAAGCCTGTACTCAGGATGCTTTTTCTCCCTCCTCAGCACAGACAGAGCTCTTTTCCCCCTAACCCCATCTCTTACCAAATCTTCTCCCACACACAGCCTGTATTTGTGGTAAGGAAGACAGCATGAAGACAGCAAGTACGGTCTGCTTAACATGCAGATGAATGCCCAGGATCAAGCACGTGGAGTATTTGGAGGACATCAGCCAGTGCCTGTCAAGCAGCATGGACATTGGGCGTTGCTGGTACCTCCAGAGAATGACAGGAAAACAGAAACCAAGGGAGGCACACCCATCCTCCCCTGCAAGGTCAACACTTCCATCAAAACCCACTGCTCTTCCAAGAGCGTCTGCATTTCCCAATGAAAGTTTTGGGCTTCTCAGTCTCTGTACCTCTGTTTTGAAGACTGAGTTTATACCTACAGGTGTCCAGAACTGTGGTCCTGGAACCCATAGACCCTCCTACACTCCAAAGACACTCCCTTTCTTGATGTTCCACATCCCAAGACATACACAGGTGTGAGTCAGATATTGCATTTATACAAGCATAAAAGAAGGCAGTGGCCAGTCTTGCTATTAGATTATGTCCAGAAGGGTTGCTCTGACTTTTTTTTTTTTACAGTATTCTAGTTACTGAATCCTCTCTTTCTTGTCCTCAACATTTTAATGCTACTAACGGCCTCCGCTTTTGTGAATCACATCCTGAGGTGTCTAATTTTTCCCTTTGATACAGGCTTCTGGATTCCACCCCAAGAACCAGATACCTAAACCCTAAGCAATGTGATGATGAAATCCCTGCTTGAGAGAAAAACCTAATGTCTGCTGTGAAAATCATTCATGATCTGTGTCTCCCTAATAGGGCAAAAGCATTTCCATGAGCATTTGTGCTATAAAAGAGCTTGAGCTGGGTCAGGAGGATCAACACACATGCTTGCCTCTTCTAGCAACAGAGCATGCAGGCAGGAGCAGGACAATCGTTTGTGTTGCTTCTCCCAAAATCTTTCCAAGCCTATTACAGTCAAGAGGTTCAAAGCCTGAAGTGCTTTGCCTGTTCATTAATCTGCATGGGATTTCCAGGTGCTTGTGCAGTCCAAGTGCTACTCTTGAACTGTGCAAGCACCTGCATCCCAACATCTTTGGGAAAAGAGGCCCCAGTTCTTCTCCCCTGCTGTAAGAACCATCTTGGCTCTTTTTTTTTTTTTTTAATTTCGCTCTTACTAGTGTCATTTGAAGGCAACTCATTCTTGTTTGGAAGACAAAGCGAAGAGCTGGCATCTCTTCACATGTTCTGTGCTGCTCATGGTTGTGCTTGAGAGCCAGGGAAATACTTAGACCTTGGTGCAGGAAAATGGGTTGTCATCGCCTTTGACCCTTCATTGTTCTCCTTAAGGAGCTACAGCCATGGAAACGAAGAAAAGAACAGTTACAACACTTCAACAGCTGCTGCTGACAGTACTAATAAACATGACTTTAACATGCTTCCTGGGAAAATTAAAAATATGTTTCAAACAGGATGTAATGCACAAAACATGGTTTCCCTGGAAAACCCATGACCAAAATCTGGAAGTTAACTTCCCAATGTAATTCTGAAATGGAAAAATTTTTACTAATGGTGTAAGTGGAGAACTTCAATACAGAAGTAAGCAAAGAACTATTACAGTATCTGCCTGCAACTGGTTAACTGGTTATTAGAATATGTCATATAATCATATGTCATATAATATCATGTCTTCCTTTAGGCTGCTGGAATTATAGGTTTTATAAGAACTTCAGTTTTCCTTTCCTTTTTTTTTCCTTTCTTTTTTTTTTTTTTTTTTTTTTTTTTTTGGTAAAGAAATACCCATTTCAGGACTTGTAGGAAGAAAACAAAAAAAAAAAAAAGGAAATATGACTCAAACGTATGTCAGAACATCTAAAAGGCAACTCAATTGCCTGTTTCTACTTAAATTGCAGCACTTTTGGAAGCTTGTTCTGGCACTATCAATTAGTTCCTCTGTGCTTTTCCACCTTCAGCAGAAGCGGTGGCAGCTCTAGCAGCACCATTTTATAATCCTCAAACAACCTACTAATGCTTTCATTTCCCATCTACTTGTTGCCAGGCACAAAGGGGTTTAATCACAAAATGATTGATAACTCTATTTAAACAGAACATTAGCCTAATGACGTATGAAACTGTAGCAGGGTTGTTAGCTTATGTACAAATGCATTCCGTGAAGAGTGAATGGAGTTGCCCTGTCTCATGTCTGGATCGGTTTGCTAATCTCTTTGCAAATTCCTCCTCAGCATTAATCTTCTGCTCGTGAATGCATGCGAGGCTTGCAGCAGCCAGACCCAGCGTCCTGGCCCTGAGCGGTGCCCAACAGGCAGGTGGGGCTGTAGGTGACTTGGCTGGTAGGGGGCGAGATGAGATGCCTGTGGTGAAAGCTAAGGAAAGCACATGGAGCCCAGATCATCAGCACAGCCCACGTTTCGTCATACAGCACGTGGAGATGCAGCAGGATCCTGATGCCATCTTGCACCCTTCCCAAAGTTTCTCCACCATCAAGTTATTTAGCGAAGGGCCTGGCCAACAGGACGATGTAATGGCTGCAGATGTTCTTAGGAGGTTTCTGCAGGGTGCGTGCCTGAGTTCATGCCAGAAGCAGATGCTTCTGCTTAGCCATCTTTATTGGGAAATGTTTTATGAAAAGCCCCCAGCTGTAGTGGAGACGATCTTTGCATGAACCAGAACTCACCCAACCTCCGCGTGAAACTGCTGGTACTTTGCCATTATCACATGCTTGGAACAAACCAGGTTTTTTTAGCCAATGCATTTATAAAGATTATGCAGCCTACATCGATATTTTAGGAACACTTCACTATGTATGTAATTTTTTTCATTCCTTCTAATTAGTATTTGGCCAAGGAAATCTCCAGCCCCATTTCTAATGGTACTTGTCCCTGGGTAACTTTGCATGTCAATATATGGTTATCCTCTCCTCACCCTAAATTGTCTCACTGATGGATGGAAGGATCCCTCCTGGCAGCTGAACCCTGCGCATCCTGACAGGTCAGCCAGTCCTGCTCTGCAGAGCACATGTCCACCCCAGATACCTGATGACAAATAAGGTATGATTGATGTTCCTTTATATCCTGCAACAGCAGCCGTTAGCCCTGATGGAGTTGTTCTGTCTTCTGTCGTGCTGAAGACTACTGGGAGGACAGTTTGCAAGTCTTTTATATCTAAAAGACAGCTATTTATACCCTGAATACTGTGCAACAATGATGGGAAGTGAGTCATCAAAGACGTTTTGATTATGTGAACAAGATTCAATTTCAGGTTTATCCTAATGATGCAAATATTCTTCCCTGGAGATGTGTGCCTGGAGTCTCTCTCTGGGCTGGCAGCTGTGCAAGGCAGGACTGTCCCTCTTTCAGCTCTGGCTTATTAAAGGACCTGATGAGTAGCTTGGTGGGAGACCTCTAGAGCAAATCTGGCACGAGGGAGGGTGGTGACTTTTGCTCATTGTGTTACAGATTTTTCTACATGAATTCACATCAAGACCACAATCCGCCCTGGCCAGGAAGGAAGCTGAGCACCAGCCAGCCAAAGCTGTCTCCCACTGACACCCTGTTCTGACTGTTCCTTTATCAGGGTGCATGCTGCCTCCCCCTACAGGGAGACCACAGGACTTATTTCCTTGTGTGCAGAAGATGGGGAGGAGCTCAGATGCTTCAGCCTGAAGCTGTGACAGCAGGCATGATTCCTGTTGAGCAGATGCTAGCTGCCTGCATCCACTGCAATTATTTATTATTCTCTTTGCAATAAATTAATAAGACCTCAGTACTAGAAGAGATCAAAAATAGGCCCCTCCGACACGCAGTAGGATGAATACTTGTGGGAAAATCTTGAGGAAGGCGTAAGAGATGCACGAGATTGCTGGAGGAGCTGGTCCTTCCCCCACTGTCTGGTAAATAGCCTCATGCTGGGAGCTTGAGGGGGAGGTCTCTAATTAAACAGGATGATTTATAGTATTATCCGAAAACATAAGTCTGGAGATGCTGATGTCTCATCTGCTGTTTCCTGCTATTGTCCTGGAACTCAGTCATCTTTAATTCTTAAAATATGTAAGGTACTTTAAACAGAAATCAGGAATGGCAGGTAACCCTCACTTTCTGTGTGCTTCCAGGTGGGGCACACCTCTGTCATGTATGCATGGCCAGGAAACCGGCTTGAGGTGCAGCCTCTTTCATGCAATCACATCCCCTGTGATGAGGCATTTTCCAGCAGTGCCTTGCTATGTTCAAGATACAAATGAATGGCAGTTGTATACATGAGGAAACATTTCAATAAAAGTTCTGGTGAGAAATAATAATTTTTAAAAACCCCTATAAATAAAAGGAATTGGCATTTCTGTGGAAGTGTGTACTGTGTTGTGCAGGACAGTCAGGCCAGTTTCATGCTAAAAGAAACTGTTCTGCTGGTGATATTCCTTCACCTGCCTGCAGGAAGAAAAGAAATCCTTTCTTAACTCAGAAAATAGAAAATCGATGTTGGTTTTACTGATTCTAGATCAGCTACAGCAAAACTTCAGCCAAAATATCCACAGGTGAAAAGTGGTGCAGCTACTGTGGCTGGAGCATGCTCACGGCAGCTGAGCCAGCCGGGTTGTGATGCTTATTTGGAATAGTTCTATCTTAAATAAGGATATGGTTTAGTTGGGAGGGATCTTCAAAGATCATCAAGTCAACTGCCTGACCTCTTCAGGGGCAACCAGAAGTTAGAGCATATTATTGAGGGCATTGGCCAAATGCCTCTTGACACTGACAGGCATGGGGCATCAACACCTCAGAGTAAAGAATGTTTTTGTAATGTCCGGTCTGAACCTGGATCCTGAAGGATAGTCATTTCTCATGCCAGTTCTCACAAAGAGATCTGCAAGCAGGAGCATTAAGGATGGCAAAGTCATATGTATGGCCACTTAACACTTGTTAGAGTCCAAAAAAAATCTGTTCGCACCAGTGAAGATCCTGCCCCAGTGCTTACTAGTCCTGTAAAATTCTGCGAGCACATGGCTTATGGGGACTGGGCATCATGCTACTGCCCCGACCCAGGAGGAAAGTCCCTATGGGATTCAGTCCAGCAAAAGTCTATGGAGATCTTTATTAATCCAATTTCTCACACCTCTGCAGAGAAATAGCTCAAACCCAGATGAGCAAACTAGACATTTCTTTCATTTCTTTGTATCCTTGAAAACCAAATAAAAACTGTGATATATCTTCCTGCAGGTGATGAGTACAATTAGAATGCTTTCTTCTGTTCCTAAAGAAAAAAAAAAACAAACACCTTTCACTGCAGAAAACTCATCCTTCAGGTAGCAAAGCTGGCAGTTGTTGGGAGAGCAAAGCTGCACATTGACAGAGGAAAGAAACAGCAAAAGAGCTCCCAGAACACTGTGCAAAAACCTTAAGATGTTGACCTTGCACAGAAGTGTGTGTAATCAAAGAAAAACAGCATTGTGACATCTTGGTTGTTTCCCACATCACCAGGTATCCCACTCTGAGAATGTGAAGTCTTATTTCTCTTGCCATTTTTCTCCAGGAAAGGAAATCTCTCATGTTTAGAGGTTGTTCCCCCTATTTCTGAAACCACTTTTTCTCATAGTATTTCTTCATCATATTATGGCCTGGTTTTATCAAATTACTTCAGAGTGGGTAATCTGAAAGACCACTGGTGTGTTCATGTTAAATTTGTGACCTGCATGACAAATCCTATCCTGTACCACTAAAACACAATAACATAAAATATATATTTCTTTTTCCTTCTCCTCCTCCCCTTGAGCTCCCTTAGTCACTGGATTTTTCCCTGACTTTAATATCCTCTGTCTATAATGAAGTTCACTTTCAGACCCTGCTGTTCAGCTGTTGCTGAGACGTTGTCTTCAGAAGCACCAAGTGGGGAAATGTTGATTTGTTTTGCTCTCAGGGGAAATAACGTAACTCAGTGACAAGCTCGCCAACAGCAGCTCCTAATGCACATCAAGACAACTTGCATAAAATCACCTTGCTGTTAGGCTGCATACACATATTTTAATTGCATTTAATTCTTGAAGGCTGATACAATTCATGTCAGCTTTATGAATAATGTTTTTTTTTGGTTCATTGGAGGAATCGACAGATTAGAGAAAAAAGAAATACCGTAAAACACTTAGTTTCATGTTTAGGTTTTTTAACCCTCTTCACTACATGGTCTTTTAAAAATCTGTAATCTTTTAATTTTCTCCTATGCTTTTGGGGGTTATTAGGAAATCTGCCAAAGAAGGGGTTGGCAGGACCTTGCTGTCTCGTCACGAAGGCTGCCTGATGACCCCGCTTACTCTGAAGATTTGTATTTTATTTTCCGAAAATCACCTTATACATCCCACACTGTTTTTCTTACAAATGTTCAATTCTTGGACCCTGGGGGCTCTCTGGGTGCTGATGTGAGCGTGCTGGGAAGAGTTTTCTTATGAGAGGTCGCACTGGCCAGAGAAATGCCTTTCAGAAGGGCTCACAGGAACCGAGAGCTTTCCCACTGCTTTGGAGTTCTTTCTCCCCAAAGAGATTTTAAGAGATACAGAAATGGGTCTGCCCACGAGTAATATTTTTTCTTTCAGTCCAAAAGTCTGCCCTGGAATAAGAGCCTCTCCAAAGCAGGAGCAAGGCAAAGACTTTGAGTCATGAGTTTGTAAGGTGTAATTGAAATCCTGTTTTCATTGGCTAGGGCAGAAAATTTGGTGTGTGGAGTTAGAGGCCGAACCAGCAAAACTCAGAAAGCCCCACTCCTAGGAAAGAGCAGGGCTTTGGCATGGACTGACATGCAGCTTACCAGCTTTCTGCTCTCTTATGCAAGACTTCACAGTATGACATGAGGACGTGTGCACCTCGCTGCAATAGCCCTGAAGCCCACCGCAGCAGCAGGCTCTGCTCCCAGGTACCTCCCATCCCTGATGTCCCCAGGCTGCAGACAGGCACTGGCTGCCCGGTGAGCGGCTGGGAGCTGCCAGTGAGCAGAGGTGCAGGGATGGAGCAGAGGAGAGGGGGCAGATGCAGCGTGGAGGAATTCGGGGCTGCAGGACAGAGATGTGAGCTGTCAGCCAGGTTGAGGGGCCTTGGAGTAGCTTGCTACAAAATGAGAATAACACATAAATAAACCCAAGGTTTTAATTAACGTGTTCTTTCATTCATGCACAAAATTAAAAAACCGTCCATCCTCAATCATCATCATCTTTTCTTTTTATTTAATTAGGAGGTTTTGCTGTACTAATTGTTACATTTGTCCAATTCCATCAAATCAAATCAAACTAATGACAGCCAGATGGTCGTGTCTCTCAAGATGCCTTACTCAGGGCTAATCCAGGCTCTCTGCTGTGCAGACGCAGGGAGCAGAGGGAGCCTGTGCTCTTCCTCCAGGCACCAAAAGGACAGATTAAAAACACATACTTGTTTGGCAGGAGTCAAAGCTGCTGAAGATGGCTGCGACCAGCTCTCCCCACGGAGCTGAGCTGAGATTATCCACCCCGTTTGTACACTGTGGTCAAAAACATGCTAAGAGGTAAATGCAGAAGAATAAACAAATGTTTCCGGAGCAGAAGCAAGGTGCATTTGACCCTTTCAGTCAATGTGAAGGATGTGAAGATTCATACGCACCCCCTCCCCATCACATTGCAGAGACTTCTGCATCCTCTTGCCCAACCTCCAGCTCCTGCTTCATCCATAACCTACATGCACAAAATTATTAAGAGCAAGATTTGCACCCTCGCTTTTCATTCTGCAGTAACATACTCAAGATGTTGTTCCTGGCAGCTCCTGATAATGCAAGCATATTACTAATTAGAACAGCTTATTTAAGAAGTGGTGGGTCAAACCTGTTGTGATCACTTGAATGATACTTGAAAATTATTACAGGGTGCACCCATTGTAAGTTAGGATAATTAAGGCTGCTGGTATTAACACTCTGCCCTTCCTTATTGCCAATTTAATTTCCTTGAACACTTTTACATCCTACTCCTCATTCTGCCTTGGGGGTTTGTAGTAAAATTCAATAACCATTTTCCTTTCTAATTCTCTATTAAAGCACCATCTTATTTCGCCATCACAGCTTGGAGTCGGGGTAAGCCTCTCTGCAGTCTTGCCTGCCGCTGAATCTTCCCTCTGCCCAGGGCACTGTCCACCCAGAAACCAGGGGAGCTTGTGCAACTCCTCCGACATGTCCTGCAAGCAGCTTTCTTCAGAGCCCATCCAGGCTAATTAGAGCCTCACTGAGGACTTTGAGGCAGGTTTGAATACCCACGGATTTTGGAGGCATTGACTATTCACACACCGGAGCAGACTTTTTGGAGTCATGTGCTGGGCTTATTGTTTTGCCAGATATTTTTACTGACTTCACCCAGTTAGACACAGCAGGCATGTGCTTCCAGAAGACACACTTATGCACTGGCATAGGACTGTACAAATCCAGGAGTTCTAGCTAAGGATCACTTGCTCCCCACCAACACAGCTTTCTGGGATGGGGCTCCTACATACTGGGCACGGCTCTGCCCTCTGCCATGTTGTGCTCAGAGCCATACCCCAGGACAAAAGCTTCCCCAGTTGATTGTTTTTTCACTAAAGCACAAGTCACTGATACAGCTGAGTAAGAGCAATTTATTTCCTCATCTGAACAAGTGCATCCCATCTCTGCAGAGCCCAAAACCACCTGCCTGACATAGCCATCCATATCTCATCACTACAGCCGTTATGTGGAAAATTTGTTTTGCTTCTTTCCATTTTTTGATGGACAAGCCTGTTAAGAAGAAAAACATATGACCACAACTCTAGGTTCCCCCAAAAAAAAAAAAAAAAAAAAAAATTACAGCCCTCCTGAGGCAGATGAAGAAGGGTTAAGAGACACCTGGGACTGCTGCACCTGGGGCCTAATGATGGCATGCTGGAGCTATAATAGGCTGCAGAAGGAACACGAGCCCTTGAAAAGGAGACTTTGAGATGGTTTCTGGTGTAGCTCAGACAGCTGGCCAGCAGGAAAGGAGGTGTGACTGTGCTGCTAGAAGTAAGTGATCCCAATGGGGAAAGGTGCTGGGATATGGGACTCTTGTGCTGGAGATGTTGGCTTTCAGATGGGAGTTAAAAACTCTTCCAATTACTTGTAAAAGCCTCATCTTTCCCCAGTGTCCAAGGGAAGAGAAAGTCCCAGCAGCCTCTCCTCTGTGGTCCCTTCCCAGCACAGTGGTGGGCTGAACCCACAGCCAATGCTCCAGGTCTGTAGAGTGGTTGACCAGGCAGCTCTTCATGAGCAACCTGAAGAGTTCTGAGATGTGTGATGGGTGGGACAATGCAGCAGTGTTTGATGCTGCCTGTTAGGTGTCCTGTGAGCAAATTATGCGTGTGCTGTGGCAGAAGACCTGCACCGCTGATGTGGCTGGTGCCTGATGCTGATGTTTATCAGATAGAGACATCCTGGTCACCTGCACAGCCAGTAAATTTGGCATGAGAGCTTGGGAGTGTGGCAGCAGCCTGGCTGGCTGCAAGGGGAGCTGGCAAATGGAGTGCCAGCACCAGGTCCCCAAGCAGCATGTGGTGAGGTTTCATCACCCCTCCATGATGAGGGAAGGTAGAAACACAGAAAGGCTCATACAGCTTTGGGCACCCACCTCTAGGCTTGAATTAGTGTACTCTCCCTGTGAGACGCTGGAGGACTTCCTCCTTAGTGTTCAGTAATAAGGCCTGCAAATGCCACCTCTGAAACAATGTATGGCTGCTCCATAGAGCATGTCCATGTTTTCTTATTTTGGAAAAGTTAATAGCAGTTTGCTTAAGCCTGAAGAAATTTCTGCCCTAGCTCTTCAGGGGAGGACAGAATTGGGAGAGATGAGGAAAATTGTATGTGCCAGTATGCTAGACTTGAAACCATTGTTTTCTAGCTGCAGCTCCATAGCCTGCATGACCTGACCTTACAGGTCTAAGGGCAGACAAAATCCAACACCCTCTACTATTAGTTAGTTAATACTTAACGCAAAAGTCAGGGTCAGAAGCCTCAATGGGCTCTGCTGGAGATAAGGGATTTCAGCTTTTGGAGCCATCTGATGCCTAAATAAACACAAGGGATGTGGCACTGCACCAGGTGGGGCTGAGCTCTGTTTCGTGCAAATCTCTGGCTCTGGGAAAGCTGCCAGTGCATCTCCCTTCCACTGCTCCTGCCTTGGGTGCCCATTTTCCACCCTGAGTACCTGCAAAACACCTGGGGGTTTCACCCTGCACTGCAGGGACATTGTCCTGCCTGCCAAAAAGAGCTTGCAGCAGCCACACAGGTTAATTTTGCAAGTTGGGTGTTTGCCTCTGACAGGCAACTTGTCATATCTTTATGGCCAGACATTATTATATTGTTCTTTCATTTGATAACTGCTCCAGTAATGGCTTCCATTTGCAGTAAATCTCTTGTGCTGTCATTTTTTCCCTCCTATTAAACATAAGACGATAACCTTTTTGGGAAGCTGTGTGGAGGAACCCAGTGAAGCTTTAAGAGGTGAGGGGAGGCATGGGGGGGCATGGTCAGCACTAGCAAAGTACCTGGTGGGAAGATGCTTCTGAAGAAATCGTAATTATACCCTGCAGCACTCAGGAAAACCTCCCCAGCATGCAAGTTCGACTGGAAAATGAATATTTAAATGCCTCTTCAAGTTAATAAGTCTTTGGAAAGTGCTGCTCAATACCTGGAAAATATGCCTGAGACATGAAAAGAGACAAGTCTGGATGTGACTCAACACAAATACTTGACTCTATTTTCCTACCAATAACACACAGCAGAACCTATTCCAACTAAACAGCTTTGCAGACACTAACTAAAATACTCTGATCAGCATTCCCATATACAGCTTTACCTTCCCCAGTGGTATTGCAGCCCTCGGTTAGCTGTAGGCAGTGCTGGATCCTGCCTGGAAACCTGGGATGAGTTCAAAAGGGTTTGACGGGGTTCAAAGCTGTGAAGGAACACTCCAAAAACCTTCATTGCAGCTGCTCCTGGGCTATGGGTGTGACAGCTTCGGCACAAGGAGAGAGGACACAAACACTCAGCCACACCAAAAGCCCTTGCATTTTTCCTCCCCTGGTGAAAGATAGTTTTGGTGGCCACGTACTGCAGGTCTGGTCAGGTCTAGCTCTGGAGTTGGGCCAAAATTTGCCAACAAAGTGCAGTGTTGGGTAACTACACACATCCCTGAGAAATACAGCAAGCTGCACTGAGGTCTGCTCAACTAAAAAAAGTAACTACGGGTCTCTGTGCTTCACACCACTGAACTAATATAAGGTGTGCCATTAGAGGAGGAAGAGGAGAGGCTGCAGCTCTGAGTGCCTGTGTGAAGCAGCAGCATTGTGAATGTGTGAGCTGTGCCATGCAGCAGAGATGTGACTGCACATCCTGTGTCTGTGAGTGCCCATGAGCAAGGGGGCTGAGGATGGGGTGGGATGGGTGCCTCTGTGCCACCAGCTCAGGTCAGCAGCTCAGCTGGGTGCACAAAGCCTGCTGCAGGGTGGTGGTGGTGGCTGCAGTTTAATTCAGTGCTAATATTGCCATTAAGCTAGAGGCTGGTGCTTGCTGGGGCCTGTTAGGTGGTCATGGTCTGAGCCCCTATGAAGAGCTGAACAAGCTGGGCTGGAAACCCAGGAGAGCTCTGAGGACCCTAAAGAGTAAAACAAGTGTTGTTAGGTGGCACATCTCATCTGGGGACTGCTCAGTGCCTTCCTCTCTCTTAAAGCCATCTGTGAACACTGAGTAACCTTCAGGCTGCCCTGGCGAGCCGACATCGGGAGTACGACCCACGCAACACACAGCCTGCAGATGGGAAGGATCCAAAAGCAGTTAGACACACTTCAGCAGCTGGCAAGGCTGTACCCCCTGTAAATTCACAACCAAGCAGGCCTTCTGTATTTCCAGCTAAGAGAGAGTTCGCTACGGGTCTGTGCACGCTTTTAAATGTTCTGCGTTCTGTGCACACTTTTGCAGCAGGACATAAAAATCAGGTGAGCGTAATGAGTAGTTCCATGGCCACAGCATGTTTTTGCACTATAGGATCACAAAAAACCTTTCTCAGAACAGAAGAACAGGGCTTATCTCCACCGCTTGCCCATCTGAATTACCCGACCTGCACAAGGGCCTGTCACCTGCCATGTGAAAACACGATGGAAAATCACAGGGGTTATCTAGGCTTAAGCCTGCTGTTTGAATTCACTTCAGACAATGAATAGTTCTGTTAGCCTTCCAAGTCCCAATTAAGTCATCATTCGCACACTGTAATTTAAAGCATGTACTCTGCTGGTAAAACCCATAAGAGCTATAAAGTGTGTACATATATGGTCATTATTGTTGCTGGGTAGTTCCTTATCTATTTTAATACCTAAAATATTAACAAGCAAAGCACTGATTATCCACAGATATGCCTAATTTCACATTGTGAAGATATCTGCTGAAATAACATCTATAATGTAGGTAAATGAATGTTCATGAGGGACTAAAGCTGGAGCACAACACTGCTTCCAGAAATAATTATTTCTTCAGGCAAAATAAAATAAAAAACCCTAAAGCTTGAAATAAAGCCTTTTGTTAGGCTTTTAAAAATAAATGCCAGCAACACATCTTAATTTCCCCTGTGGCCAGATACAGCAGCATTATGAGAAACCTTGTATTTATGAAGATGCTGGATAGATCTGGGCACTGATCGTTCCAGCACCATGATCCATACTGATTATTTCTGAAGCAGCTCAAAAACAGAGATCATTTTTGGCTCGGTTTTGGGCCCGGCTGGGGGTCGGCCGCCTCACACAGGGAGGGTCACAGTGCCCCAGCCCCTCGGGTTTATTCACCTCCCACCTCCTCTGAGCTCCAGCTGGTGCTCAGGGGCACCTTTCTGACTTTCATTGACGCTACGGCCCTGAAGAAGGATTACTTCAGTGCTTTTTTTATTGAGTTAAAGCCGCCAGAAGCGACGCCTCAGCCCTGCGGCCGCCTCAGCCCCGCGCGCTCGCCGCGGCCGCTGGGCGGGAAGAGGCGG
>VXAV01004866.1:208430-225918 GCA_013399715.1 Alectura lathami | reverse complement strand
TTCTTTTAGTCTTCTTCCACAGAAGCCCTTACTGAGCAAGACTTTGGGGCAGGCTTTTCCCTGCAACAGGGAGAAACAGTTGCAATCCTGGTTAGTTTCAGAGCTGCCCATCAGAAACAGAAAAGTGTGAGAGCAAGAGTGCTGCAAGTGTTTGTCAGCTGTAATGCATTTTTTTACTGGAGGAAATCAAGAACAGAGCTGTCAGTCCCCTTTCCAACTGAGCATTTTTACAAACAGAAGGGTTTGAGCGGGGATGGTTTCTTTCAAATGACTGAATAATACATAAGCAGGTAAAGAGAATTTGGCTCCTTTGCTGTGTGGGTTGGGTTTCTTGGTTTTATTGCTTTGTTTTGTTTTTTGTTCTTTGAACTTGTACACACCGTTTTTTAATTGCATCAACTTAAATTCAATGAGAAGTAGCAGTGGACAGGTAGGTTTGTTAAATATTAACACTGTATATTTATTTTTTGTTAATAGAGATGTACCATCTGAAACTTTTCATTGGAGAATGCAGAATTTAAACAAAGAATTTTAATAATGCATAGGCATAATAACAGCCAAGGGAAAGGATTGGCAACTTTACAAAAAATAAATATATGTATTTCCTCACTGCTTACTTGGAATTCATTCCGCAGTTCAGGATCTGGTTGCACCAGACTATTGGGAAGTTGAATGAAATCTTGGTTTTTAGTGAACTGTCTAGTTCCTGTTGCTACATGAAGAGCAGAGCTGTGAATATGAGATACAGGAAAAACGCAACCTATTAGAAGAAAAAAATATGGAAAATGTTGGGTATACTTGCTATTGCAGAAGGACAGGTTGATGTATTATGAGGAAAAGTACTCTCATCAACCCTGGAAATTCAATGATTTCTCAATCAGAAGTTATCTTTAGAAAAGCTGAAATATTGAAATATTGCACCAAGGCTAGGGCAATGTGGTTCCTGTGACAACCTTCACGATGGTTTCAAGGCATATTATGGTCTCAAAGGATAATTAGAACTGGAATCGTAGATGCATTATGTTCATTTGGATTTAAACTGCAAAATTAATACTGCAGTTTTTTGGTTTGTTTGTTTGTTTTTTTCAAATTTTTTTAACCAGGAGTTGATTTCCAGCCAGGAAGATGGAATTTGATGCGTAGTATCTCAGCCTCAGAATATAGTCGTTTGCTAAATTCTGTATAACTAGCGTTTAGGGTTTTCATTAGGCATGTGTTAAGATTTAAGCATGGAATTTCCTACTCTCTTTGTTAGTGTTTCTGGTTTGATCATTTTGCTTATAAGTTAAATATTAATGTCTCTGAAGAATTAATTTCCTTTTATTCTAAATTATGTTTATAAAATACAGTTCTGTTAATATATAACTAATGAAGAAAAATTACTGAAGCAAATTAGGAACGCATCATAACAGGTTTTCAGAAACGGGTAGGTCTTGATCCTCTTACCAGAGACAGATGATTTGAACTTGAGGCTTGGACTAGGATTTCAACAAGGAGCCATTCATGGCTTGTTTTTACAGATAGCTGACAGCAATCTGTAACATCATTAACAGTATGTGTATACTAAAATAAGAGAACCATTTTATGGGGAAAGAGGTGGAAATTGCTGCCAGAACAGTAAGAATAGTGGGTGCAAGAAGCACCAATTCTTTGTGTGTTTTTCTTTTTCCACTTGAGTCTAATAATTGGTACATGACACTTTTTCTGAGCTAATAATATTCAGTGGAAGGTGATATGAAACCTATTAAGAGGATCATAATTTTTTTTGTAGGAACTTCTGGGGTCTGTTGTGAAATCATCAACAGTTTCCAGTTACAGCAGACCAGATTTTGGTGTGGGGCTTGAGAACAGACAACTAAGGCAGTTGGGCTTTCTGTCTGCTAGGGGGAATTTTTATCCTGTCACGCAAGTGTTTTATTCTTGTCTGCTAGGAGTCTGTTTGGCTTTTGGATTCAGGCAGAACATGCTTCAGCTGCAGCTTCTACCTCTCCTCCCTTGCCAGGAAGGTCCAACAAGCTATATATCTACTGCGTCTTACAGAAGTTGAAGGTGTGGTTGACTCCCGCTGGTTCACATTTACAGTTAGTCTTTCTCAGACTGAGTCTGTCCTTCCCTTTCTCTTCTGTAGCCTCCCAGCGACCTTATCTGCTATGGGTATAATCCTTGGGCTTCTATTGGCTAAATTGTTTGAAAAAGTGTGTAAGGACCTTGATCCTTTTATACTAGGGTATTAGGTAAAATGGATTTATGGAATGAAAATCAAATTTCCTGTAGGAATCTCCTAACCTCTGCTATCTTTCTCCTCCTGNTTTCCCTATGCAATGTCAAACAGGTTGTTGTTATAACTAGAAGGGATGGAAGTTTATCTAAGGAGTGGGGAAAAAAAAAAAACTTACACAAACCCGGCAAAGTCGAACTTTTTGCTGAGAATACTTGCTGTGTATTCGTTATAAATTCTCTACTGTGAGCAATTATAAACATCCCATCTATGGAATGAGTTTCTTTTCTTTTACCCCTTCTTTTACCTTCACAATTCAACATGGCTAACACAGTTAGTTTCTGTCCTAGATGAACCTGTCACAGATCAAAAAGAAAAAATGAGAGATTTTTTTTTTAAAAAAAAAAAAAAGCAAGGAAAGAAAAGCTTGCTAGGAGATATTTCTTTGGCAATTGCATAACCTGCCTCTCAATCTGTTTAGGAACATCCCTACTTTTGGGCCACACCAGGCATAACTCACCATTTTCTTTTGAGTTACCAGTCTTTCTCCACCAGCTTCAGACAGGGGAGATTGATACGTGTATCAAAATGTTACCCTGTCAAACCACTGTGGCCAAACCTTGTGATGGCTTCTGCCAGTGTTTTTAGCTAGTGCTTCCTGTGGAGTGTCTCTCAAGGAGACCTAATAGTATCCGTAGTATCTGCAGTTGGATTTTACAGTTCTTGGACAGCCTGAGATTACGTGTTACAGAGCCATAGCTGTCAAGCAGTTGCAGTGGTATTTCAATTAATAGCCAGAGTAACATTTCTGTGCTTCAGTTCAAATCAGTGGCAGACTGTCGGAGATTTCAGCAAGGTCAACTGATTCTCCACCAACCTTTGATGGCTTTTTTTATTTCATTGTTGTGTTCTTGTCAAGTAAAATTAAGCCTAAATATGGCTAAATGTGCTTTAAGAGCAAACAGGATCTTTTCTTTAAAACTTGAAAATAATTGTGAAATGATGTTTGAATTATCAACCCACCCAATATTTTAAGGTGTGAAATATTGACACCTAATGCCTAATAGCATTTTCTTTAAGCAGCTATGCTTGCCCTTTTTTATACATTTGACTTGCTATTAAGGAAATCCATTCTAAATTAAAGTTCTAAGTAGCATTTTCAGTCATTAGTTTTCTTATTTAAATGACTTAGTTGGCACAGCTTATATCATGTTTATTTCAGAAAGTATGTGTTAATATCAGGATATGTTTACATCTCGAGGAACAATTTCTGCCTGAGTCTCAAAATTCTTCTGATTTTCATTTAATGCTTTGAACCATTGGTGAAGTATATTCACTCCGATTTGCTTTAATCTGATTGTTCCACATCAGAAGAAAACTTCCAGATGCGCAGCCATGGCTGGTGTAAGCTGGCCTAATTAACACTGCTTAGTGATTTGGGACCCCTGTCAAAGGCTTTACATTATCTGGAAACATAAGGAGTTAAAGCTAAAGCTGTGACCTCATCTCTGTGCACGTTGCATGGGAGTGTAAACTGCGCAGAAGGGGACTGTGCAACTGCGCTGCTGCTTTTCCTGCTGCTAGCTGATTTGCTTTAATTTGGTTCTGATATTTATAGCGTGCTTTTTCTGAACAACATACGGTAGGGATTTGTGGGAATGCTAGAGACATGTGAAGTCACGCTATCAGCTGCGTGTGCAAGTAGCTCCCACGGAAACATTTAGGCTCAACTCTCTCTACCTGATTTCCACTTTTTATCGCTTCCCCTGTGAAAATCCAAGCAGCACTGGGGAGAGCTAAAACACCCACGCTTCTAGCCAGCCGTGCACTTATGTAACGATGCGTGCCGTTTCCTTCATTACCGAGCACTGCGTACGAACTGAAGAGCGCAACTGCTGTCGCTTTAATGTTAGAGCCGCGGACGCTACAATAGGTGTCACTGTGCGGCTGGCTCCAATCGCCGTCGGTGACTTCAGCTATTGGCTCCGAACGCTGGCTGACTCCATCTGCAGGGCTGCAATACCTACTCGCTTTGGATCCGCTCACCGCACAAGTTGAGCTGGCGGAGCAGGCTAGCAGTGCTACAGCACGTCCTGCCAGCCTCGGTCGGGAGGCTGCCGCTACGGCCACACGCGTTCCCGCTGCAGGGTGCAGTGCTTTCGGGTGGTTCGCAGTCAGGAAATCTGGAAAGAAAGAAAACTGGCAGGAATGATGGAGATGTGTTTAACAATTCAAGTACTGGATCAAACTTAAAGCCAGTTCCTTACTCGGAATGCTGGAAAGGTCACCTTGTCTTGCTGGAAAAGAAACTGCTCTGCTGCTCTGTGCTTAACAGCTTACACGTGCATTTTTTAATGTTCTTAGCTAGTGAGGTTATCTAGCTGTACGAAGTATACTCATGGTAGATGAGAAAGGAAAGAACATGAAATGTCTCACCTTCTTCTTGATGCTTCCAGAGACGGTCAAGAACAGGTCCAAGAAGAGCTCTAAGAAGGGAAATAGCAGCAGCAGCAGCAGTAGCAACAGCAAATTGCCTCCAGTTTGCTATGAAATCATTACCTTGAAGACCAAAAAGAAGAAGAAGATGGCTGCTGATATTTTTCCCCGAAAGAAACCAGCCAACACTAATACAACTGCTGTCCAGCAGTACCACCAGCAAAATCTCAATAACAACAACACTATTCCAGCACCGAACTGGCAAGGGCTTTATCCAACCATCAGAGAGAGGTAAGTTCAGGACAGTTTATTTTTGTTCTTTGAGTGGAGTGCTGGAAAGTAGCAAAATGTTTAGAATGTGTACTTTTAGCTAGTTGTTTATTTTCTGAGTAAAACACAATTCTTGCTTTTTTTTTCTTGCTGTGTAAGAAAAAAGTATTTTGATAACGGAAAATATTATAATATCTCTTTTCCAGACAGTGCAGCTGTTTGAGTAAATCAAAATGTTGCTGCAAGCTGCAGCATACCCACAAAAATTTGCTTTTAGATATTAGTAGGGATTTGACTGCTTTCCACTTTTTGAAAAGTTTTTCTAAGTTGTTTGTTTGTTTGTTTTATTTTAATCCATTCTCCTAGCATTTTTCCCCCTCCCCTCCCCCCACCCCAAGCCTTGCTTTTTCCCAGTACATTTGTGTGCTGAAGCATAACATGGCTTAAAACAAAGTGTGACCTGCTTCTGATTCTACTAACATGTAACTTTAAGGTGTCAAGAAATGTCAATTCTTTGGTCTGGGGCAGGCAGATTTACTGGCACCATAAATTAACATGCTGCCTCTGTTTGTAGAAATGCAGTGATGTTCAACAATGACTTGATGGCAGATGTTCATTTTGTGGTCGGGCCACCAGGTGGGACCCAGCGGCTGCCAGGACACAAAGTAAGCAACAGCTGTGTTATGCGGGGGGGATGGCAAGGGAGCTCCTGCCAGGGCATAGCATAGAGGACTCAGCTCTTGTGGGGCAGGCGTAATTCTGTATAGTAAAAGGCTTCATGCAGTGCTGTCCCTTGCTTTTCTTTGTGCTTCAGGTATACTTGTACTGAGGCAGTAGTTGCGGTTAGAATACTGCTTGTGCTGTTAATTAATATTACTCTTGAGACTTTCTAGAAACAGTTAACTTGTGTAGTGGATTAGAGCGTTTTCCAGTAGCTAATGCATATATGCCCATGAGAGCAAAATGATGGGGAAAATGTGTATGTTAACTTTGACTTCATTTCTTACTGAAGTGTGTCTGGTGCCTGTCGGTGAAGCCCAGTATGTTCACAGTGGCTCTCCCACACTGTTTTTGTTGGCAGTACTTTCAGCTTAAAGCATGAAATAAGATTTCCCTTTCTCAACAGTATGTCCTGGCTGTTGGGAGCTCTGTGTTCCATGCGATGTTTTATGGAGAGCTTGCTGAGGACAAAGATGAAATCCGTATACCAGATGTTGAGCCTGCTGCTTTTCTCGCAATGCTGAAGTAAGCATGTTCATCTGCTGGATAGATTTTTCATTATGATGTACCCATACTTTAACTGTGACATTACCAGTATGTTAGACTTGTGTATAAACAGAAAGAAAACGGTTGCTGAAAATATTCCTCTTTTTGTGTTTCAAGTATTTCAAACTTTTGCCTTGTTTTGGCCTCCCTCTCTGCTTCCAGGCACGCATGTATTAGGCTAATGCAAGCAGTTATAAATAATGACTTTGACAGCAGGTCTTTGGGCACATTGTATGCTGTAATGCCTATTGATTTGATTTGTCACCACACATGGTACACAAAGGAATGGAGTTACTAAAAAGAATTATCAGCTGTAACAAAAAGAAAACAACAAAAATCTGTTATGCTTTGCAAGCATAGTGGAAAGTTAAAAAGAAAAGCAAAAATCAGAATTGCTGTGTTTATGTATTGACATGGTTCCAGCTCTTTGGTAAACTTGTTCTATGTGGGTCTTGTCTTAGAAAAACAACTCTGAATACTGAATATAGCTTCTGAAAATTAAATTTCTTCTTATCTATCATATTGATGCATCTGGAAAGTGATAAAATGCTGTTCACAATAATAGAGTGGTTTTTACTCTAACCTGGGTGGGGGGGGGGTCAGTTTACGTGATGATTGTTTATCTGTGTCTTTGATTTCTTCTTGCAAACTGCATAAGAAGTGCTGTCATTTCTAAGTGAACACAATGAATCAGTTTTCCTGCTGAGTTGTCCTTGACTGTGTCTGTGAACTCTGGTTTTTAAAGACAAATGCCCTACCACAGAACTTCTATGCCTGTGAGGCTTTTTTTCCCCTTCAGCTTTAGTAACTGCCCTTGCTAAAGAGTATGCATTTGCATTTGATAGTATCCTTTTCATATGCTGCAGATTTTATTGCATGCAATGGTGTAACCGCTGGCTAGCTATTGTATTCCATAGATTGTTTTGACTAGCTTGTGGTTACATACTGGTTTCTTTTTCTCTTTTACATTTCAGTGGCACTGCAGAGGAACAAAGCTGAATATAGAGTTTGTTGCGTAGAGGTTTTTATAGGTTATCATGAACATGAGAGGTTCTGTGCAAATACCAATAACTGCAAGGAAAAGCTGAAGTTACACAGCAGTTATGCAGACCTGGGATGTAACGTGTGGATAGAAAGTTACGTCAGCAAATGTGCTGCAGATCCCTGCTTTGGGCCTTTCTGGTTTTGCAGGTGTTTTCTGCAGGGCTCAGACTTGTGCTTCACTTTCGTGTAGATTTTACAAGGCACAAATGCAAGATACTTGGGTTCCCCTGCTGCTTCCTTTTTGAACAGCAAATCTATATCACTGTGACTAAATGTGATTTGCCAAGTGAAAACTGAATGCTTTTTGAACTCATTGTCATGAAGAAGTGAGTTCAGAGAGCAAACCTAGAAAAGACAATATCAATACTAATATCTGGGCCTTGGCAAATTATTTAGCCCATGGCAATTTAGGAAAATATCTTGGACAGCATGGCCAGAACCCTGGAATTCTTCACCCTCTAAGCTTTTATTTAAAAAAGCAGAAGACAACACAAACTTCTTGTGTTCGTTGCAGATGTCGAACTAACCTTCCCAGTGCTGACTTCCACTGCTGCAGCGTTCCAAGCCTGCAGAGTGCTCCAGTGTCTGCAAATGCTGCGGTTGCCTGCAGCTGTGATGGGGAAGAGATGTTGCTCAGCAGTGCAGCATTCCCCTCCTTGCGTGATCCCGAGCATGTGCTGCACTGGGCAGAGCCTGGGGGGAGCCATGGCCCCTTCACTTGTCTGCCCCTGAAAATCCTCCCCATGAGTGTACCTGCAAGTTTTTTGAGCAGTGGATGGCATAAAGCTCATGACACTGATGCTAAAGAAGGATAAGACTTTCTACCCATCTCAAAGCAACCTTATCTTTTATATGCTGCTATTTGTAGTCAGGTGGGACCTGTAATAATCTTTTAAGAAAATACGTTGTTGTTTTCTTTCATGGACATTGAATTGTTACAGAATGAATATTTTTTATCTTTTACTATATACTGTACATACTTACAGTGAATGTCAGACAAGACTTTTCAAAGATAACATAGGAAATAGTGCACTGACTGATAGATACTAATTATTCTCCCAGGAAAAGTGATTTGGCCATTTTCTATAGTTATATAAATGGAGTTAAGAGGATGTTAAAATTCGTAATCCTGCTGACACAAAGTTGGTGTCTTTAGTGCATTATATCTTACCTTAATATTGACTGTTTGGGTTCGAACGGCAGTCTCCTTTTAATTCAGGATGAGTGTGGTACTAAACCATCAAACCCTATGGTCTAGCAGAATCCTCTGTTAGGATAGGATGAAACTGGGAAATCAGTAATTGTCAACGAGAGTCGAGGTGCGTTGGCAGAGTGAGAAGTGTGGAATACTGCTGACAGCCGATCTGTGCTGTCTGTTGTAAATCAGTGATATTAGTTCTTCACTCTCATGAATATTAAACCAGCAACTTTTGTACTATTTCAATTTAAAACAGATGACATCATTCTCTGCTGTACTAGCAGGCAAAGAGAAGTAATAGAATGGAGAAAAGAGTTGGAGAGCAATGAGGAGAATCATAAAACCAGATAAATTGACACATTGAAGATGTTTTGGACGGTAAAGGACCTAAGGCCTAAGCCTTTGTTGTTACAAATAGCCCAGCTGAAACCAAGTTAATAAAGGTTTAAAACAGTTTGTATCTGTAGGAGTATTTCTTTTTTCCATAACCTCTTACATTTTATTGTATTGCTTGCGCAGTGTCTGCTCCTAGCACATTTCCTTGATATGTGTTGGAGGATAGGACCCTACACCTGCAAAAAACACAGATAAAGATATTTACAACTGCAGTCATCTCAGTGTAGGTACTAATTCCCCTTTATAAGCACATTCTGTTCTGCCAAAAATGCGTTGTGTTGGGAAAACTGCTAACTAGAACATTTTAATTACTACGGAGTTGCATAGAACTTCAGCTTCACTGGAGGAAGATGCTTTTATCAACCATAACCATCAAGACTTGCTTATCCCTGTGAAGAATAAAATTGCATTTGGCATGGTTTTAGCACATTACATTCACCAGCTGCAAATGGGGCCCTGAAGCATGAGATATTAAAAAGAACAAACTGTACAATGCTTAATTTCTCCAAGCAATGAATTTCAGCAGTTTAGTCACATAAATACAATTTCACCTTCGTCTCTTCCATGACACTAACATGGCAGTAAAAAGCTTTTTTTTTCCTCCTTATGCACTGACACTGTACAACACTATGTTAGTGCAGCTAGGCTGTTGTAAGCATTAATAAACCTGAAAATTAGTCTTCTGTGACTTTTTTTTCCCTATGTTTCATCACCTTGTTTAAAAACTAACAAAAGCCTTGCCAGTAATTATGAAGATGGGTAACACCTGTTATGCTTTGATAGCATTTCTGTTGAGAGCCTAGCTAGTTATTACCAGTAAACTTGTTTTCATTCCAGTATTTGTATATACCTCAATAAATCATCCTTCACCATCTTGGGGCATTCAGTCCAAGTACCATTTGTAACATGTTCCAGACTGTTGTGTTAGCCAGGTGAGGTAGGGCTTGAGGAGCTGCCACCTGGGGAGGGTGGTCTGTCATTAGCCAAAGCATGTGCAGAAGGAAAACTGAGCTGGAGAGGGCCCTGCTTTGTAAACTTAACCACTGTCCTACATAGCACATGCCCCAAATGTGAAGTTTTATTCACCTTAGATTTAAGCATGCTCTCTTTCGTGGTCTTACAAGAGTAGTGGATTTTAGCTTGTACTTGCCTTATGAATTTATCTGGTGTTCCTCAACTTAGTTTTCACTTGGAGCTATTCAAATATTTCTTCTTTATAACTTTTGGATATTGACAAATGATCCATTTGTGTTAAGCAGCAGTGTTATGTGCTTGTGTTTCCTTTCAGATACATATATTGTGATGAAATTGATTTGGCTGCAGATACTGTCCTGGCCACTCTTTATGCTGCCAAGAAGTACATCGTCCCACACCTTGCCCGTGCCTGCGTCAACTTTCTAGAAACAAGCCTAAGTGCAAAGAACGCCTGCGTGCTGCTTTCCCAGAGTTGCTTATTCGAGGAACCTGACCTGACCCAGCGCTGTTGGGAAGTGATTGATGCCCAAGCCGAGCTAGCTTTGAAGTCCGAGGGGTTCTGTGACATTGATTTTCAGACACTTGAAAGCATTCTCCGAAGGGAGACTCTGAATGCCAAAGAAATCGTTGTTTTCGAAGCAGCTCTGAACTGGGCTGAAGTGGAGTGTCAGCGGCAGGAGCTAACTGCCACCATAGAGAATAAGCGCAAGGTCCTGGGGAAGGCTCTGTACTTGATACGCATCCCCACCATGGCGCTCGATGACTTTGCCAACGGCGCTGCTCAGTCTGGAATTCTGACCCTCAACGAAACCAACGATATCTTTCTTTGGTACACGGCTGCTAAAAAGCCCGAGCTGCAGTTCGTAAGCAAGCCCCGCAAAGGCCTCGTTCCTCAGCGGTGCCACCGTTTCCAGTCATGCGCTTACCGCAGCAACCAGTGGCGTTACAGGGGCCGGTGTGACAGCATCCAGTTTGCTGTTGATAAGAGAGTGTTTATCGCTGGCTTTGGGCTGTACGGCTCCAGCTGCGGATCAGCAGAATACAGTGCCAAGATTGAACTCAAACGACAAGGAGTTATCCTAGGCCAGAACTTGAGCAAATATTTCTCAGATGGTTCCAGTAACACTTTCCCTGTGTGGTTTGAATATCCAGTGCAGATTGAGCCTGACACCTTCTACACTGCTAGTGTGATTCTGGATGGTAATGAACTCAGCTATTTTGGACAGGAAGGAATGACAGAAGTTCAGTGTGGGAAAGTGACTGTTCAGTTTCAGTGCTCTTCGGACAGTACAAATGGCACTGGGGTACAGGGAGGGCAAATTCCTGAACTCATATTTTATGCTTGAATGTGTGGAGGCAAAGCATTTTTCCTATGAAGAACCTGTCTGGTTCAGCCCTTCTGACGCTTAGCTTTTTATCTGCAGATACGTGATCAGTACAGGCAATTTGTCACAAACGCTATGGCTTGCTATACTTGTAGCATCTTTGGTGATAAAGCTTAAGTGTAATATTTAACTTCAGACTGGAAGCTCTTAGGAACATGCAAGTTCTAAATGCTTTGTAAGAGAGGTGCCTGTTTCCTGGTGATGCCGACCCTTGCTTTGATGCACCTGTTAATCACCAGATGATGCCCCCATCTGGTATCCCATGGGTTCTAGGGCTCCTTCTGCTAAATGCTGTCGTCTTTGATCAGTTTTCCCTTTCTCCATTTCCTGCTCTTTGCTTGTAATTATTTGAGGAGATAGGGGTAGAAAATGAAGAGCCTTGTTTTACAACTCTCTTCTGTCTACTCTTCAAACTTAAGAGAGTCCAAAATGCTGAGCTGCTTTTGATTACAGGAGCTAAAAGAAATACTTCAGTTGTAAACAGAGGAAGTATAGGTTTGTACCTTCATCCTGTGAGATCCTCCTGTGGCCAGCTGTTTGGGGTGGCTGCAGGGGTAGACAGTAAGCAGCCTTCAGGAAGCTACACAGCATGCTGACCGCAGTGCATGGAAGTGTTTACAGGGCTTGGCAAGTGACCCTCAGAGTTCATATTCTAGGAGTCCTGCCTAGAAGGCAAGGAAGTACTTGCACATGTTCAAATTGTATATGCAAGTTAAAACCTCTACTCTCTTGGCCTAATTTTGCTACATTGAAGTTGATTTGCTATTTAAATAGCTTTTCTTTGAACCCTTGCTAAATAAACAGGAGTTGGTATCTAGCATCTGATGGAGGATAATTTTATTTTATTTTATTTTTTATTTTCTTCCTCATAAACATTTTAGAGGCATGTTGTAGAGAAACAAAAGAATGTACCAGTCTCAACTTGGACATTTTTCTGTAAGATGAGATTTCTTCTTTTTATAACTGTACATTATCAGTGGATTTTGGAGAAAAACAAGATTCCCAGCTGTGGTCATATTACAGGTAGTGTCTGTCATTAGATAAAAGTAAGGATGATCTCTTACAAATGCTAATAGTTAAACATTAATCAGAAGATTATGCACTGTGGAACCTTCTCCTTATCTGAACCCTCACTCAAGCTTCCTGACATATGTCTGTATAATTTCTAGAAAAGTATTAAGGGTCACAACTCCATCAGAGAAAGACATCAGTATAAATAAGAGGTGCGAGTACTACTTAAACAAGGAAATCTTTCACCCTTGCATTGTGACAGTTGCATCTCAGAGGGATGCTATTGTAGTACAAGTCATACGTAATTAATCTCTGAAGCAGATTCTTTTTGTTGTGTAAGTTTTAACAAAATGAGAGAATAAATAATTCTTTAGACAGTGTGAAGAGTAATATTATGTTACATCAACACATTAATATTGCGTAACCCTAAATTCACTTGTCAGATTTGTAGTGAAAACCTTTTTCCCGTATAATTTCTTATCAATTTGATACTATTACTCTTCAGTGTCTCTTGACAGTTGGAACCCTGGCCTCCGGCCATTGTAAAGTGCCAGCGCATCTTTGCAGTGTCCAAAATACCATGTGAGGTAAGGAAAACTGGAGCATAGATGACAAACACTTCATGGCCAAAGCTCAGCTCTTCCCTCTAGGTAACAAAGGAGATCCAGGTGAAAAGCTGCCCTGCAAGATCTATGCTTTTCACCCATCTTAGCGTTAAGTACACATACATGCATATACATGGGTGTATGTAAGCAATATTCTTTCTGAAATGTAAATACCCTCTAAATATACATAAAATTTTTTTTTTTTTCTTTTTTTTTCTTTTTTTTTTTTCTTTTTTTGTAACAGATGTACATAATCCATACTGTTCATGAAATCTAAACAGAATGATCCATGGAAAACTCCCAGAGAGAGATTTAAAAAAACTCCGGTTAATTTTATTTAGATTTGCAGCCTGAAAATAAACAAGAACATAATTGTATGGACTGGAGAAAGAGTTGCTGAAGAGACTGCAAAAAGGAATCTAAGGTTGACGTGAGGGACTGATCTACCTGTAGATGACATTTCGAGCAGCAGTTCCATTTATTTAAATATATTTGAAACAGAGCATGCCACTAATCATCTGATTAATTGTTCTTACAGCAAGTGGTGGACATAGATGTAATCATTCTGAGTGGTTATCAGGTTGACAAGCTGCTTGCAGTAGCACGTTGCATTCTGAGTTTGGAAAAAAAGAATTCGGTGCTTCAGCTGGTGGGAAAAATCAGTACTGTGCTGGTACAACTAAACTCTGGTTCTCACTTCTTAATTTTGTTTTTTTGCTTATCTGCAAATAAAGGTAAGCTATCTGCTACGTTGGCTGGAACAGATAGTTAGGAGTTCAGGATACTGTATAGCTGTAATATGTAGAAAATGAGCTATTATTTAATTATTTTTATTTGCTGTTGTTATTAAATCTTTTTGACGAAGCAGGATGAAAGCTACCTCTAGCTTAATTCCTCTGAGTCCTTTGCAGGTTTTAGGAGGTGCTGCATGTTAATTTTTTTAATGTGGGTGAATAAACATAAGCACACCAAAACACGTTTTGATGCCTGCCACGCGGCTTGATGCTGACAGGTACTGCTGTACAAGAAGGTGGCTACTTCCAGTCACCTGAAGACATCAAGGCACTTTGTACGTGTCCAGGTGTGGATTTGGTCAGTTCAGCAGTAATATCTAAGCTCGAACACATTGATGTTTTGCAAGCATCGGCCATATCAACCTGGGATGTAAGCATAATGTCGATAGAGAGAATTTTTGTAGATTGTCTTAAACTGTATCTGGCCACCTTTGCTACTTGTTTGTCTGATTTTCCTGGTGAGGGGAATCTGTGATAGAGAGTATAATGTAATATACTTTCTACATATCTGAGATAGTATTTAAGTAAACATTTTAATTTCTGCATACTTATTGCACTGAACTGTTCTCTTTGTTTTTTTTTTTTGTTTGTTTTGTTTTTTAATGATTAAACAGAGCTAACTTCAGGTCACAGCACCCATTTGTGCTGTAGCAGTGTTTGATTTGACAGGCTTATAGCATTATTTATAAAGGACAGATATATAAATATGAAGTACCTCATGTTGAATGTCATTGTACTGTATCTTCAATGTCACAGTGCAGATCTTGTTGGACTCATGAATGTGTATAATCGCGTTAAACATACAAATAAAAATGGTTCTTACATGGTTGTTTCCTGCAGTACCATTGAGGCATGAGCTGTGAGAGGCTTTGCTTAGCTATCTTTTAATGATTTCTGTTGTGCAGTTGTGCACAGATATTTGTTGAGCTTATGTATTCAGAGATCTTTTGATCCCCAAAGAAGTAAAAGTCTGAGGAAAAACAAGGAAGAACAATGAAAATGTTAATCAGTTACATTGTAAAAAGGCTGACGATTAAGCTAATGAGCTAGAGTGAATGAATTCATTTATGTGCTTTATGAAAGACCTTGTCTACTAGCATTAATATTTTAATGCTCTATTAATATTATTATGTCTAGATGAAGGGGGAGGGTCTGGAGTTCATTCTAAAAGACATTTGGCACAGGAAAGGCCAAGGTTTTCAGTCTCTCATCTGTCAGAATAAAGGGCATGGTTAGTGCAAAGAGGTTGTTCTTTGCTGGAAAGTTAATTATGTAATATTATACAGAATTCTGATTATTTGCTTAACAATTCTCTTCCAAGAGATCTGAGTCTTCATTTTGAATACTTTTATTAGCAGTGAAGCCAAAGCCCCACTAGCCTCACTTCCTTGATATCTGTGTCCTGCACCTTTCATATGTTACTAGCTCGTTTTAAGAAGTAGTGCTCCGCAATGCAATATAGAGACATGAAAATTTTAAGTGAGGAAGTCTTCCAAAGTAAAAGCAGTAACTTCAGGCTTCATCCAAAATTCTGATCAAAGCATGTTTACAGGCATCAACTTTATCACTTTTGGTAAGTTTTCCTAAAATTCTTGCTGCTGTACTTAATACTACACTGCTGTATGCTTGATCCAAATTCCTTTTGGTGTCCAGTGCTTCTCGTTAATTTGGGAGAGCCTTCAAATAGGAGCTGTTTGTGCTGTTCTGTACTAACAATCCCAGCTCTTAATTGTGTGGTAGGTACCAGTGTGATTTGGTGCAGGACCACATCTGCAGCAGCAATCTAGGTAGTTATGTTACAGGAGGATATAGGCCATTTTTTAGTAGTCATCTTGTCCGCTTAGTTCTTACCTGTTTATCTGAGAAACAGAGCCTGTGCCTGCCTCATCCAAGGGGACGTTTTCTATTTCTGGCTGAAATCTAGGAGAGTTTCCAGGACACTGCTTTGGAAATTGGCACTAGGTAGAGCTGTGTCAGTCTCTTGCACCGTGTTCACTGATGCAGAGAAGCCAGTGCATGTTTGCGCTAGAAAGAAAGGGTTTGAAGTGACAGGAAAACACTGATGGAGTGTTCCTGGATTTGGAAAGAAGAAAACTCCAAAAGCTGAACTCAGTTTTTTTTCACAGGTAAAGTCCTGCTAAGCGGGGCTCTCTGCTCCCACTTAGTTGGAAACCTCTGAGGAGCTGACAGCCACTGCCTCTCATGAAGGGAAGGTCCCACCCACAACAGGCTCCTTGAGAGTGCTCAGCTCTCGCTTGTAGGAACCCAGGAATTCTTGGCCTCTGAGAGGAAGAGATCTTGTCCCACAGCCCTCAGCACGCCTATACCGAGTGGGACTGCTGTAAACGGGAGGGTCTTGTTGGACCTCCCAAGCTCAGCCCTCGGTGGAAGCCAAAGTCCTGGAGCCAGTTCCTGACACAGGAGTGAGATGGGGGCTTCAGCCCCCCTCAGTAGTGTTTGGCCACTGAAAAGCAGCAGCTTCTTAAGCCAGCCTATTCTGCCATGCTTGCCATCAGTGGGAGCAGGAATACCTGCTGATTCCCTGAAGGCAATGAAAGGAGCTCCTTTTTCAAAGGTGGCAGTGTGACTGTGTTCAAAATAAAATTACAAGAAGGCTTTTTGGCATGCTGCTCCACTTCCAGAGGTCAGAATTTATTTTCTCCCTAGGACTTCCTCACAAAGTGTAGCACTGGCCCAATAGAAATCAGTAGGATTGCCCCAGTGACCTCAATAAACCCAGGATTTTCATTTGCAGCGTTTGATTTGTGTGATCATTCCCAAAACACAACATAGAACTGCACAAGAAAGGAAAATAATTTTAAAATCATACTGTAATCTGATTATATAAAATATGGGTAGAAATCTTTCTATTAAATCTTACCAAAAATCCTGCTCATCAGGAGATTTTATGTCCCCCTGCCAAAGGCTTCCTACTAATATGAAATTCTTTATCTTCAGCCGTGGATCTATAGGCAGAACAGTAAATCTGTATGAGGCTTTATGTAGATCTTTTACAATCTACATTTGAAATTTATAGCACACAAGATACACTGTATGGCTAAAGTATTTTTAAGATTAGAAGGTGTGTGTAAATTGCCCATCATCTCTTCAGAACAAAGGAAAAACAAAAACAGCTATTTTGCTCGTAGGCACTTATTTAGAAAGAGATTCTTGACGTCTGCTGAGTTTGGATAGCATCAGAAATGCATTTATATTAAACCCTTAATTGTAGCATTTTAAAATTAACTTTCTGATTGTTTTCTATAGAGAAAGATAATGTAGTTGTCCCTTGGGCATCCTCCTATCCCTGTCCAATGGGGCTTACATTTGACAACATACTGGCAAATGCAATTTTCTAGATTTCATTTTAAGGCTTTGCATGCAGTCAAGTTAAGTGCTGCTTGGGGAGCAGCCGTGTTTCAGGAATAGCTGTGGCTGTTTCCAGTCTAACAACAAACAAGGGTTTTCACAGAGGGATTTCCTGGGAGGTGATGCTGTGGTAGGTACAGAGGAAGGGTTTCCTTTTCCCTGAAGGAAACACCTGATGTTGCTTCATGCTGACAGCAGCCATGTGCTGAACATCATGTCTAACAATTCAGCATTCATGTAGAATTGGAAGGCTTATGCTGCAATGGGAGACCACTGCGTGAAGGCATCAGTAGAAGCTCCTGGGTGCAGGGCTGTTTCAGGTAAGCTGATTTAATGAGCTGAAGAAGCGGGATCTTGTATCTCAATGTTTTCAGTGACAGAAGGTTCTGGCTTGGCTGCTGAATGGTACATGACCATGATTTTTCACAACCACAAATCCCATGTTGCATTTTATTGTTATTCTGAGGGAGTCTCCAGCTCTCTTCTACTCTGGGCTGCCTATTCCTGCTCTGTACCAGAGG